>PVIH01011095.1:0-71162 GCA_004025045.1 Sigmodon hispidus | reverse complement strand
ATTCTTCTCCTTCTTCTATTCCTATTATTCTCAAATTAGGTCTTTTCATGGTCTCCCAGATTTCCTGAACATTTTGAGATATGGCTTTTTTAGTTTTACTATTTTCTTTGACTGATATATCTATTTGAGCTACTGAGTCTTCCACTTCAGAGATTCTATCTTCCATCTCTTGAACTCTGTTTGTTATGCTTGTATCTGTAGTTCCACCTTTTTTCTTCAGGTTTTCTATTTCCATTTTTGCCTCATTTTGTGCCTTTTTTATTTCTTCTATTTCAGCTTTTATTTCAGCTTTTATTTCAGCTTTTAATTCCTGGCATGTTTCTTTCATAGATTTGTTCATCTCTTCCAATTTTTTGTTTGTTTTTTCTTCTATTTCTTTAAGGCTTTTTTTCATATCTTCTTTGAGAGCATTTCTTTAAGGCTTTTTTTCATATCTTCTTTGAGAGCTTTGATGAACATCAAAAAGGAATTTTTGGTGTTGCTTGCTTCTGTTTCCTCTTCATTGGTCAGTTTAGGCCTTGTATTTGTAGGATCTCCACTCTCTTCTGGAGTTACCATGTTGTCCTTTGTAGTATTATATAATTTTTTGCACTGACGTTTGCCCATGGCTTCAGTGGTTCACGATTAGATGGGTCCTGGTCAGTTGTGGCACTCGGGTTTGTATGCCTCCTGTCACCTTTCTGGTCAGGGTCTGATTCTGTCTTTTAGAGACCCCTGCAGTTGTTGATTCGCTCAGTTAGAGGTCGTGGTGGGAACCGTGCAAATTCCCTCAGCAGGAGCTGTGTATGTGATCAGGGACAGAGTTTTCCTGCCCCTGCTCCAAAGAGCGCCTGGATTCTGCAGCCAGCACTGGGTCCCGTAAGTGGAACCAGAAGCAATGGGAGCTCAACTCTCCCTCCCAGGCGCTGAGGCCTCTTGCCCCCTCCTGACCTCTGGGCGGGGTCTGAATCTGCTCTTCAGAGACCCCTGTAGTTGGTTCGCTCAGTTCGAGGTCGTGGCGTGGCGGGGTTTCCCTCAGCAGGAGCTGTGTATGTTGTCAGGGACAGAGTTTACCTGCCCCTGCTCCAGAGAGCGCTGGGATTCTGCAGCCAGCACTGGGTCCCGGAAGTGGAACCAGAAGCCAACATCTGAGTTTTCTTGAGACTGGTCACTGGTTCTCTCTGAAATGAGAAACCTTCACTCACAGACTGCTAGTTATTTTAGATAGAGCGTTCACTCATTGGAAATAGCACCATGATCTTGTTTAAATACACATTCCTGAAATACAGACATAAATAAGCATCTGAGGTGTCAAAATGAATACTCATAAGTAGCATGGGTGGAGATATTTTACATGTTTCTGACACAATCAGGAAACTTTTTTTTTCTGGTTGTGTAGATGATTTTGCTACGAAGAGTCTTGTTTCAAGACACACCTGGAGTCCAGAGTTGACTTGTAGAGCTCCGTGAATCATGAACTCTGAGCTGTATAGACTGTCAAGATAAAGCACTCATTTTGCCCCTGTCCTCAACCTGTAGGCAGAATTCATCACAAAAGATAAATTTTCACCATATGCCTAGCCTTTCTGTAAAATCTCATTTAAAATCTGTTCTTTAGCTTAGACCAATGTGCATACAAATTATTTTCCTGATGCTTTGGGTTATTGATATGAAAATGATATTTGGGTGATAAATTTAGAGCTGTGATAGAAACTGTAACAGTGTTTTTCCTTACATGGCAGTGAATGGTAGATACTTGCATATTGAAGACAAATTTGTCATGGTAACATGACACATTATAAAACATGACAAGGTGACTGAGAAGCTCATCATTGATTTGATTGTCTACAAGCAGATTGCCATTTTAATGAGTTCAACTTGTAGGAAAGAAAGAATCTGTCAATATTCATGGCGAGTTGAGACTGTCACACATCAACACACATGATTTTGTGACTGAAATCTCTAAATGCCAAAGCTTATTTTTTTATGTGTGTGTGTGTGTGTGTGTAAATCTCATTTTCTACTCTAATACTGTGATTTTTGATCTAATAAGCATTCATGCTGAATGAATATTCATTCAAGCACATGTACTGATTTTTTATTATGAAGACTAATGGTTTTATATCTAAATGTACCTAGTATAGGAAACATACACAGTGTGTTGAACCCCAGGTAAGAAAAAATGCAAAAGAGTATAAGCAGAAAGCAGATCTCTATTTTAGTGTGATTCCCATATAAAGGGAAGCAACACTCTTTGAAATTAGCAAATGCCAGCTGTTGTATTTTTGAAAATTTTTTTTGATGGGGTGAAATTTTTCATGCCCTTTCCTACGTAGCCAATTTATACAGTATTCTACATCAGCAGGCTTTTCATTTCTGAGTACTAAGAGACCAGCTGTTAGGTTGTGCTAATAATTTCATATGGATATATGCATTTTTTCCCCTGAATATACACCAAGATCTCCTCTCTAAGAACTAACTCTTCTCACCACCCAGCCTGTACTGGTTGTTGCTGATTGCTGATATGGCTTCTTGAAATATGCTGTCCTATTATTTTGATTAATAAAGATCGAATTACATGTGGTGACATTGGACATTTAGTACAGTAGCTCTCATACATGGGAAGGGAGTAGTCTAGCTAGGTGCAATGGAATCAAATCTCCACTTAGGGTTTCAAAGTTAGGTTTTTTTCAGTGGTTCATTAGTTTTGTATAAACTGCATCCTTATTGGTACATCTCTGGGCATCAAAGAGAGCCTGTTTCTTGTTTCAATGAGGACTTGGTTTAAAGACAAGTGTGTGATATACTACAGTGATGTTGCCTATGTTAGAGTCCCTTTGACAATAAATGGAGGAGCACTACGCTATGTAAAAGAGGTCATAGTACTATCACAAAGGCTGTGCTATTATTATAGGTGAACCATGAGGTTTGCAAAGAACAATTTTCATCAGCTTTTCCTGTGGTCTATGCATTAGGGTGAGCTAAAGAGTCTAATAAGTTTTCTTAAATACAAACAGGGTCTTTGCCTCAAGCAAAATCTACCTCGAGACAAAGTATAAGTGCAAAAAACCATTTTTATCCTATTCTTCAGCTGTTATCACAGCATAACTGCAAGTAAGAGGTATTTGATCTGGTAATGGAGGCCTACTTGACATTTCAGAAGCTTTTAAAATAGGACGTACGTAACATGACAAAGGAAAACACGTTTCAGTGACACATCTGAGGAGAGATAACCGTACATTGTCTTTCTCTGTGGAAAACAGTTGACATTACTGCTGTGCGTATAAATGTTTCAAAAGATGCCAAGTGAAAGCAGGTTTGCTATAGTATATAAAAGGGAAAGGATCCATCTCACATTATGCACAAAGAACAACAAATCAGATTGACTTGTATTTCTACAGCTATGTGATATCATATTAGCATCAATAATTTATATCATATCCCCATCTCTCATAGAGTAGTGGCCAGCCACTATTTCCCAATCATCTCTGCAAGAGCAGCTGCAGTTAATATGGCAAATACAACTTTCGTAAGCAATAATAAGTTTTTAAAAATAATTGTTCTGATCTGAAGCATGAAGTCTTGGCACTAGATTCATCTCTCAGCACTATACTGAGGCAGCAGTCTTTCTGACAGTACCACACTCAACTATCCAAATGTTATCTAGTTTTCCCTGAGATATACAATTTGTGAACATAATCACTTTTGAGAATATATTTTTAAAGCTACACTAAAACTAATCCTTCTTCCATCATCTTCCATCTCCATTTCTATTTCCTACAGGCAACTCTTGTAGTATTTTGTGTTTCTCCCCCGAGTCATGTATTTATTTTAAACAAGGATTTCCTTCCTGTTCTATAGCTGCCAATGTTTCCTGTTGGGATGCATTAAATGCCCCTTCCTCTTCCGTCCTGCATCTGTGAAATGTATGGGAATAAAAGCAAAGTTACCAGGCTCTTCTGTCCCCACATGCTTAATGTGATATGTAAATTGCTGCTTCTCAGCCTTCTGTGCCCTCATCTGCCAAAGACTCCCTGACAAGGCAGATAAGAGACAGAACAAATCCACCAGCATGTGTGCAATTTCCAGGGGCTAACATGAGAGGCGGCAATGATCCTTTTTTGCTTATTGAAGGTTTTGATATCATTCTGTTATATTGCATTTCTAACAGATAGGCTACTCAAAATAAAACTCCTCACATAGTTGTCATCTGTCATGAGGATGGTGGAAAATGCTTATGGCTGGTTTCTGTGAAGTGGAATTATGTTGCTGCCTTACTTTTCTAAGCCACTATGTGGGATTCTGACTGTGTACATGTTTTTCTGAATGTTAGTCCATTGCATGAATGGATGATAGTTGCTTTTTCATGGACTTAGAGAAATGGGTTAGCTCCAGTGGGAGATCCTAAAATACAGGAATGAGCTCTCAATTTTAAATCTTCAGATGTGTTTTTCTTTTCTTTTTCTGAGTAAAAGACAAGGAAATAAAAAAGGGTGAGCCACATGGTAGGTATATATTTAGTTGTTAAAGTTGCAACCAAACTCATTTCAAGGTAGCTGTACTATTTCCACCCTTAACAAAAGTATTTGAAGATTCCTGTTGAAACATAGCATGCTATCCTTGGTCAGTTTTTAAATTTTGATTGTTTTAGTAAGTATTTAGTGCTTTTTGTTTCAAAAGCACATTCTCACTAGACAACTAATTTGCACACTTTCTTGTGTTTATTGTGGTTCTGTCTTAGTGAATCATCCCATGTTTGATCCATCCCTCCCTTATCAGATTATTTTCATGATTATTATGTTCTGAGAGCTTTTTATAGATGGTAAGCTCGCCTTTAATGTCTTCAGCAAGCAGACAACACTTTTTCAGTTTGTGGTTTTCAGTACTTCCATTTTTCTGATGGTGTATTTGAAAGAGCATACATTTTTAACGCTAATGATCAAATTATAAATTTAAAAATTATGCACTGTGTTACTTGTGTCACGTTTAAAATATTTTCACAAACTCAAAATCATAAATATTACCTCCTAATCCTTTAGAAGTTTTATAAAGGATTCTGGCAGATTCTGGAGATTAAATTTATATTTATGTAACATAAATTTTGTTTCTTCCAGGCATGAACCATGGTACAAAATTTTCTTTCTTTCTCTTTTTGCTATTACTTTAAAAAATTTCTCTGTGTGTGCATATATATACACGTAAGTGTATATGTGCATGTTTGTATGTGTATATGTGTGTGTGCCTGTGGAGGTCAGAGGACAATTTGTGGAAGTCTATCTCTCCTTTCAGCATGGGCTTCAGGGAGTCAAAAGCAGGCTGTCAGGTGTGGCAGCAAGTACCTTCACCCATAGAGCCCCTAACAGGCATGGCTACTGCCCCTTACAGTCAATCCCAAACACCAAATCCAAGTATCCAATTTCATTTTCCCTCACCTACTATATAATATTGTTTGTGCTCTAACAAATAAAGCTTGCCTGCAGATCGGGATAACCACTAGTTAACTGTAGAACCAGGCAGTAGTGGCACAATCCTTTAATCTCAGCACTCTGGAGGAGGAAGCAGGAAAATCAGGAGTTCAAGGCCACCTTGGGCTACCCAAGATTGAGCCAGTTTAAAAGAGAAATAGAACCGGGCAGTGGTGGTACACACCTTTAATCCCAGCTCTACTCTATGGAGGTGGAGACAGGATCTTGGCCCCATTGGATCAGAGGATTCCTACTAAGTCTCTAGTGGCTACTGCTCCGCTTCTCTGATTTTTCAGCTTTTACCCTTGGTATCTGATTCCAGGTATTTATTTGATAAGACTAATTAGGATCACTATTTTACATGCTCTGTATTTGTGCTTGGGCTTTAGAATCAGTTCATTAACCTCTTCTCAAGCGTTTGTATTTTTGATTGGATTTCTAGCATCAAAACTGGGGCAAATTTATGTGAACACTGAATTCCATTTACTTAGCATATCTCTAACTTGTTTCAGCAGTATTTTCAAGTTTCATAGTTTTGATAGTTTTGCCTCTAAGAAGCTTGTATACTTTGATTTTATAATGTGAGATTTGAAGAACATCAGCACTTTACTTCTCTTAGTTGCATAAATTAATTTAATAGTGGGTAGGGTCCTCCAGGTTCAATAAAGTCATAAAATATTTCTACTGGATTTTATGTTCCTATATACAGTTTTACTACTTATTTATGATGCTGGTGCTAGCTAGCCGTATGTTCTCTCTTAACTGAGCCATATTCCCTCACCTGATGTGTGTGTGTGTATGTGATATTAGAATTCATGAAATCTATAGGCCCATGCTTCCTATTATATCAGAAAATATTTTTATTTATTCTATTTTTCTGTCTTTTCTCCCTTTTCCTTCAATGACTTTAACTAATCTGTCTTAGTATAAAGTTTACTTAAAGATTTCTGATGCTCTGATCACTTTGTCAGTCCTAATTTTTTTTGTGTGTGTGTGTGTGTGATTCTGATTTATTTTTGTATGCACCACTGCTTTATCTTCATATTCACCAAACAAATTTTCTGCAATGCGGTGGAAAGAATATTCACTATCATGGGAATCTCAAGGCTGCTGTGCCAGTGGCAGCGTCCTGGGAGTGACTACTTATGAATCATGAATAACAAACCCTTAGAACTGTGGCTCATTGTTTATCCTTTGAAAACTTTTACCTCATGTATAGCTCTGTTCATCATTAGAAGTCTGACTTGTCTTTTCACATCTCGATGTCACTACATTTTACAGATGAGTAAACTAGCAGACACAGAAGATCTGCTACTTGCTCAAGCTTTGGGAATTATTAAGGAATGACAGACAGCAAATCCAGACAGCCCGACTCCAGAGACGTCACTCTTACTTACCAGTTACATTTTCAAATATACCAGCCTCCATTATTCTTTTATGAAGCATTTAAAATAAATGATTGTCACATGAAAAGGACATAATTGTTAACTTTTGCAGTAAAATATTGGCAAGATGTAAAATTTTATCTTGATTAAAATTCAACTCAGACAACTCTTAAAATTTTCTTTCATCTTTCCATAAATTTCCTTACAATTTCACCTGGCATCTTATTGCCACCTAGGATGAATCTCTGTTCTCCATTTTCTTGAAGAATTCTGCAAATGTGTTTTTGTATGTTGAGTGGGAGGTGAGGTAATCTAAAGTCACAGCCTGCCAGGTGCTCAGTGTGTAAAATATGCCAGGCTGCTGCCAATAACCGTTCATCAGATGCCAACTGGATACACAGATAACACAACTCCCAGCATGTGTACTGTGTGAGAGAGGCCCATTCAGGCATCTGCAAGGACCAAGAGTCACATTTGCTATGCAAAGCCTCTGATACTGTCCCATCCAGTGTCACTGCTCTAGGAGTTGCAATTTTTGTAAAAATAACTCCCTAGAATTATACAATCAACAACCTCACAATGACACACAGTTTCCTGACATCATTACCAAGCTTGTAGGCTCAGGTGATCTCAGCTGAAGCTCTGCTGGAGGGCACTGTCACCAGTTTTCCCAGTAGAGACACTGAAAGTCTGATAACCCATGGTAGTCTCCATAAATCTCTCCTCCTTCCCAACCTCAACTGCTCCTCTATTTCTGCTTAATCAATAGCTCCTCTGTGGGCCCCAGGGAAAATTTATTTGGATCTATGAGGTGTGAATGAATTCTAGGGGACAGATAAATACTGTCTTCAGCTTAATACCTCCTGATTGGACCATATGTTGTAGTGAAAACCAATGGTTACATGGGGGGTATTCACAAAAACCACACCAAAGAAATGAATAAGAGAAAAGGACTTTTAAGGAGAAGATTAGGGTGAGTAACAAACATAGGACAAAGTATGTAAGAGAGTGAGCGTGATAGTAATCAGAATGTATTACAACATCTATAAAGTTGCCAAATAAGAACAAATTCTATTAAAAAGTAACAAAGAATGTGGTTAATTGATTGGTTTTCTCTTGTCCCAGGGCTTCCTGTAGGCTTGGGTTTGAAATGTGAGAACATTGTCACCTTATTTGTGGATTGTGTGCAAAAACATCAGATTTTTTATGAATGGAGTGGAGACACAGAGAAGAGGGAACAGAGGGAGAATATTTACTGCTATTTAAATTAGATGATCTCAGCGGGATGATTTGGTACACAGCTACAATTCCAATACTTGAGAGGCTGAGTTGGGAGACTTGAGCTCCATGAGAGCATGGACAGCCTGGCCAGTTCAGTGAGATTAAAAATTAGCCTGGGCTATATAGCAAGACTTTGTTTTAACCACAGAGGAATAGATAAACCATACACTAAATTATGTATGTTTATATCTCTCTTGACTGGACTGTTCTGTAAGGAGAGAAATATGTTTCCATAAGCACAGGGGATAGATTGAATACCACTTAGGTTTGCTCATTTAATGCTGTCCATTACTGACATATTATATTTGTCTTCTACTTCATAGGACATTCCATCATTATAGTCTGTACAACTTTATTCCTAAAATGTGTTGTGTGTTTGAGTGATGATTCTCTTCTGGGATGCAGGGGTGACTTACTTTTTAATATCCATATTAGTTTTCCTAATCTTCAGAGCTAAAAATATTGATTTTTGCATTTAACTCTGATTATTACTTATAATTATTTATTCTGAATGTCAGCTTTCAAACCTCTGAGATCACATCTCTGTATACTGAAGATAGTTATAAGAACTCAGATTATTACTATTACACTGTCATAATCTATCTGCTCCCTCATTTCCAGATGTGTCTAGACAATTATGTATAAAAGAACAGCCTAGATAGTTGGTTGACTGTATAAACTCTATATTGTATGCTTGCATTTACAATGTCTACCTAGAATGAAATATAATGTAAATAATCTGCAAATTACGATGCATAAAATTATAACTAGTAACCACTGCCTTCTGGCTACAGATAGAGTCAGAGCCCTCATAACTCTCCTATGGGCTTACTGTTTCCATCCATAAAAACTGTGGACTCATGTTTCTGGAAATCACACACTGTTCTCTGGTATATTCATTTATTTGGGGGCTCCATGCTATGGCTAAGTGGTCGTCTTATCTATTTTTTGTCTGTATGTTAAAGAGTGGGATGACTGTATTGTGGACTCAAAACATAGCAGGAATGTCAATTTAGAACAGATTCTTTGAACACAATGACAACCTACTTTTAAACTATGTACACATCCTATCAGGGATTTCAGTATTTGCAAGCATGCTTTATTTCTTAAGGAATAGTTGTTTACTGAATTGATTTTCAGAATATACAATAAATTTCAGTTATAATGGAGTATGGAATCTGACTAAAATCTGTTTTTAAATTGATATTTTCCTTCTTGGTTCTCTTGTATAGTCTACAATTGGAAATGTGTTCTATCTCATAGGGCCTCTTAATACTGGAGTTGTTACAAAACATTCTTTTCACTACAAACAAAATAAATAAGCCATGTTTTCTTTTTTGTGATATATATACACAATGGTACCTTATTTAGCTATAAAGAAAAATGAAATTTCAAGAAAAATGTATGTGGCTGAAAAACATTGAACCTTCCAATAAACAAATACCCCATCTTTTCTCTTGTACATAGATCTTAGCTTCAAATCTTTAGATTCATGTGCTCCATTTTGAGTTCCTCTAAAATCTAGAAGAAAAATAGCTGTAGGAGAGGGATGTAAGAATGGAAGATTTTTTTTTTTAAGTTTTATTCCCTTACCCACCACTGCTCCTCTTCCTTCTCCTCCTCCCTGTCATCCCTCAGCCTCTGCCTGACCCCAGTCCCCCACCAATTCCCCAGGAAGGGCAAGGAATCCTAAGGTGAGTCAGTTCTGGCATATCCAGCTTAGGTAGGTCCAAGTCCTTCTCCCGTATTAAGGCTGACAAAGGTGTTCCTCTGTAGGGAATGGACTCCAAGAAGCCAGTTCATGCACCAGAAATAAACTCTGGTCCTACTGCAAAAGGCTCCACAATCTGCTGATGCCATTCAATTGTCATCTATATTTAGAGGATTTAGTTCCTTTTCATGAAGGTTCTTCAGCTGTCATTTCAGAGTTAGTGTGCTCCCAATAGCTCGGATCAGCCACCTCTGTGGGTTCATGATCCTGATCCCTTTGTTCATATATCTCTTCCTTGTCTCTCTTCAGCTGGACCAGGACCTGGTACTTAGCTATGGATCTCTGCTTCTGCCTCTATTCAATGCTGGATGAAGGTTCTATAATGACACTTAGGGTGTTCATTCATTTGATTATAGGGGAAGTCCTGTTTAGACATCCTCTCCACTATTTCTTGGAGTCCCAGCAGGGGACATTTTGTGGGTCCTTAGATGTTTTCTTAGCACCAGTTTCTTTCTAACCCCACAATGGCTCCCTCTATCAAGATATCTATTTCTTTGTTCTCCTCTGTTGCTCCTCCCACTCAACCATCTCATTCTCTCATAATTTGTTCCTATCTCGTCTTGTTTGTTCCCCTTTATGATCACAATTTACTCAGGAGATCTTCTCTATTTCCCCTTCCCAGGGCAATCCATGGATGTCTCTCTTATTTTCCTTCTGTTACCTAGCCACTCAGGTTTGTAGATTGTAGCCTGGTTTTCCTTCAGCAATGTTTTCAATTAAAAAAACTGTAGTCCTCCAGGTCTTTTGTGTTACAAAGTATGGTTTTCATCAGCTTGTTTTCTCTTCTTGCAGTAGCTACAGAACATGTTACAGTCATCTGCATCTGTTCAGCTACCTGCTGGCCTTTTCTTCCTGTAGCATCTACTGACTTAATCATTGCTCACTCTTCTTGTCTAGCAATTTTTATTGACTCCTTTCTCCTTAATGGCCACACCCAAGTCTTCAACAGTTTAAGGATGTGATATACTCAGGAGAATTCATTTCTCTCCAGGTCTCATTTCTGTTACTAGATTGTGAGCGTCACCCAAGTCAGAAGAGATTAATAGTATTCTGGACTCCACAATGTATATTTCACACATCATATAATCTCTAGGATTCTTTCCAGCTTGAACATTTCTTACATCACTGAATATCACACACAGTTTGTGTATGTTTATGTTTGTATCAGTATTATTTAATTTCTAATAGAATCTTATAAAACAAACCCATGGGGCTCCTCTTACCCTGGCATATACTCCTGTTGAGTACCATCTTAGAGGTGTCCTATATGAAACTTGGAAAATAGTTGTTTGGGATATCTAGAAATCTGCTCATTAGTTGACAAGCTGAGCTAATCCTATAAATAAAGCACCAAACTAGATTCCACATTCTAACTGAAACTTAACTTGACTCAGAAATTATATAACTTTCTTAGGACTTAGATGTAGATTGATAGAAGTCTATATACTTTGGTGTTCACATGAAAAACAGCAATAAAAATAGACATATGCATTATATCAAAACTGTGATAGAATACATTTTTATAAATCAAATTCTAGTATATTATTGGTGTACTTGTATATACACTTATATGACAAAGGGAGGTCTCATACATATTTAGCAATGTTTGCAGATATTGGTTATGAATAAATGCCATGTTATAAAGTGTTTGACTCAGTGTCGCATACACATTAAGTTCACATACAAAGGCAGCTAAAGCAATAGTAAAACAAACAAACAGAGGCCCAATTTTCTTGTCTGTCTAAATAGAGCCCCACCCCTCGTTCCCAGCACTTGGGTATCTGCTTTGGCTCAAAAGGTAAAAATTACATGGATGTTTGTAGTGTTAAGCCAAGGATATGATGGAACTGTCGTGGGTATTAATTGCCTTGGGCAATACAGGCTGCTAACAGAGAGTCATTCTTCCTAAATATCACACTTTGGAATCATCTCTGGGTTTTGAATTCTAAGCTGCGTGAAAAATGACAAATGCATTTGGCCTCATTAGCCAATTTCAGAATTGATTGTAGAAGGCTGTTGGTTAATCGTAGTGGGTCTTGAAGGCTATTTTTACATTCAGGGGAAAAAGAACTCCAACCCATTAGAGATGTGTGTCATGGACAGAGAAGGGAAGACCAGTGTGCTATCTGTCACATATCTGAAATCCCAGGATAGGGCAATTATGCCTGTTCAAATCACTGATGAGAGCAATTATGAGAAAAGCCCACACTGCAGTCAGTTTTCTAAGAGCAACAGTATAAATTAGAACTGCAAGTGAGTAATTACAGATTCAGCTTAAATCCCAGGACAGTGTCTTGGTTTTCAAAGATATCTGAGAGCTTTTGTCAATGAACAAATAAAGGGTCAAATACTGGTATGTGACCATTTAGATAAACCCTTTTTCAAATAAATTGAAAAAAGTTCACATTTTCAAAAAGATGCCAAACTTTGTTCTTAGTGTGTGTGTGTGTGTGTGTGTGTGTGTGTGTGTGTGTGTTTGTACACTAACATTTTTTGTACCCCTAAGCCTCACAGTCCAGAAATCCTGTCTTTTCAGCCCCATCCTCACTTCATAGGAAAGTGTCTGGCATATTGGAGGCACTTGATTAAAAATTTCTAATCCATTGTATGTAGTTTATATTAGCTTTAATCTGGCTGCTACTTCCCATTTGGAGGTGAAGATTATCTGTGGTGTGTACAGCTGACAGCACTGTAATGCCTTTATAGGCGACCTGGTTAGTTAACTATTTACCTATTTCAGAGATAATATTCTTAAATGTTACTTCTTTAAATTTTGTATATATGTAAGCATGCACAGACATGTCTGTGTGCATGTATGAGTTATATGCACATGCATGTGTGTACATGCCTATATGGAGGTCCACACTGTCTGCCTCTATTGCTTACCATCTTACTTTTCATTATAATTTTACTAAATTTACTCCATGGTGATTTCTTCCATGTAAATGATACATTCTTGTTACTCTCACCCACTTTCTCTGATCTCCATCCCACCATCACTGTAAGACTATCATCATTTTTGAGACAGGCATTCTCACAGCATCAGCAGTATGCCTTTTCAGTAGGACTTGCTGGCCAGGCTGCCCACCAGCCCCTGAGATCAGCCTACCTCTGCCCGCAGACACTTGGTTACAGATGTGCTCACCATGACCAGCTTTCATGTGGGCACGGAGGTGGTTCAGAACTTCCATAGCAAGCACTTTACCAACAGTCATCCCCCAGCCCCAGTATATTTTTAGTGTGCAGTGGGTCTTGGATTCAGACTTCAAAGACTTTCCCATTTGTTTCTTATTCTCTGATGTATTTACATTTTTAAACAGAAAATGAAGTATTTATCAAAGTGTACTATGTAAATGCAATACTGGCCCTTCATAAAATGCATCCTCCAAGTAATGAGTAAATGATACAAACATCTATTTACTATTGTGACAGCTAGAGTTGGGTTTATTTTTCTTTCTCAGTTATTTTATGGTTAATATGCACTCTGTGTACATTAATCATCTCATCACAAGGAAGAGGAGAATGCTTAGTGCTATGTTACACAAAGAGTGTTTCAAAGTTAAGTGGTCTGCACATTGCTCTACCCTGGTCAATACTCTTGTATAAAGAGCTCCAGACTTTCAGCTTATACTATGCCTGAAATCATCTTGCCTGCCCCTGTCATTTGGCAGCATCTAAGGTAGACCTTCCTGATGAAGAAACACAGACACAGGACAGGTGTCCATTGGTAACACTTGCTGTTTTGAATGATGAACTGAGATGTTTGGATATAGAAACATATGTCATAGAAAACCATGGCTGGCACTCCTGTGGAATATGTTCTCATTCACACTAGGAAACAGAGTCCACAGGGAAAAGGCAAGTAATGGATGGTCAGAAGTTCTTGTCACGCCTAATTCATCAAAGCACCACTACACCTCCCGCCACTTCATTGGGAACCATTCAACACATGTAACGTTGGAAGCACAAAGCACACATCACACAGGGCAGTGGCTATATTAATCATAGCATTTCCCCCAGGAATAATAAAATATTTTGTCTGCAATTTAGCATAAGAAACATGAAAGAAAACTAAAATTCAGAAAGTCCACCAAGTTTTATTTTTGAGATTTTCTAAGAGCCCCTATTTGGGGCTAAAATTTCAAGCACATATCACATCAGGACACAATTCATTCTCCTGAAAACAAAGAAAACCAAGACAATAGGCAATAAAACAGGACCAAAGCACTGGCCCTCTCCTCTACTGTGGCTCAAACACACATTAAGGGATACAGACTAAGCAGAATCCTTATAAAATTATAAAAGTATTACTAAAATTTTTCTGTTTCCAAAACTATTCTCTTTGTTTGTTCAGGAAGAGAGCAAACCCTTTGCTTGTATAAACAACCCAAGAGAAATATATTATCTTGCCAGTTCTAAATGAATTTGGCCATGAGGAAGAATAAAATCAATTGCCACCGCTTTTACTAAAATCATATAGCAGAAGAATAATGACAATAACAAAACCAAACTTGAGCACTTTGTTACGAAGCAGTGAGCCTACCTTAGGCAGAGAATCCCCTGTCTGTCACTTGATCTTTAATCTCAAAGTCACAGACATCAGCTGCACCACCCAAAGCTCAAGGGTGTGTAATATAACAACATGTTATGTTATATGTAAGTTATAGGTTATTCAACATTATGTGTAACATAATTCTGAAAAATCTCATTTTATCATTTTGTAAATTTAAGTTTGAAAACATTTGTTTGCTCTGTGGTTGAGAATAGAAAACATGAGGCTTCAGATCTGGGGTTGCGGGAGGAGGCTCATGAATCTTACCAAGGCAAGGGAGTGGGGGGAAAAGGCTGTATTGATTTCATGATAATAAACTTAAAAGAAAATTAAACGCAAATTTTTATTGTAGATCTTTTCAGGCAGATGCCAGTGACTGCATCTTTTACCTCTATTCTAAAACAGCAGTTGATAAATAAAATTTTAAATTAACAAATAAGATGAAACATTTGGCTCCTTCTGACTAGACAAGGCCGGTTTGGAAATGTGGATTTTTTGATTGGCATCCAGATGAGTCTGACAATTCTGACACATGCACTAAATTTGATTTACTGGATCAGTGAGGAAATAAGAGTGGATGAACAGAGATCTGGCCCCTGATCCTAGAGAAAGAGGGGTGCTGCTCCCAGGCCACATCCCATGTCCTCCCTCAGCTTATAGATCAGACTCCTGCCTCCCCAGTGATTACAGAAGGGTGAAGAGGCCAGGCCTGAGGGGAGAAATAGTTCTTAAAAAGACTCCAGGTAGAGAGATAGTCTCTAAAACTGGTTGATAAATGGAGAGAGAGGCCAGATCATCATGCAACATTCATGATTAAGTGTTTACAGATGGAAGTAAGAAAACTAGCTTTGATAGCTATCGACCACAGAAGTGTGTGTCCAGGGAAACTTTAGTTTACTAATAGAACTAGTTAAAAAAAATCATGTGCTGTACCCAGAGCTCTGTGTATATCAGTAACTGCAGAGGACCACAGTGAAGCACATTGATATAGCAAATACTTTTAATCCTCATGTTAACATTTGTAGAGAGTTTACACTGAGTCATCTGTGTTCTCTTTCACCTGTTATGACATTTTTGAATCAAACTCTCAGGTCAGTAACTGCCTGTTATGACACTTGACAGCAAGTGAAGAAAAAAAATCTCATACAAAAGCATTAAATATGTGCAAATCATTTACTCATGCCTATGAAAGTATTGCAAATGCCAGCCCAGTCATTAACCATGGATCCAAGCATTAAAGTAGTCAAGCTTGCTATTTGTTTGTTAATACATGATGGTTGTTTTCATGAAAACATCCTGCAAAATGTAGATAATACAAAAATATCTAAGGAATAAAATACAATATGTTCAGATTTCATGACCAGGAAATAGCCAAAAGTTGATAATACCCTTTAAAAACTATTATTGCCCATATACACAGATAGGCTTTCTAAAAAAATGCTTTCAGGAAATTACATGGATTGCTTTATGTACTCATTTTATAAGCATTGAATTTCATTTTTGCTGCACTTAACAATGATAAGCTCCTTTCAAACATAGAGGAATTGTGAATTATCTGAAGCAAAACCGTCTGATAAATATTTCCCTACTCTAAAAGAATTTTTTTAATTTTAAATATCTCCTTAAAGCTAGAGCATATAAAGCTTAGCACACCCATTTATTTCTTTGACATAATTAATAACATTTCTATTTCAGACAGTAACAAAGAAGAAATTAACTGCAAGGGTCATAATTCTTCCTTCTCTCTGTTTGGGTAGACCCTGTGCTGTTCAGGTTCACACCTCTTCCTTGTCTCTGGGTAGACCTTGTCTTGTGCAGGTTCACATATCTTCCTTCTCTCTGACTGCGTAGACCCTGTGTTGTGTTTCTACATGAATCCTTTATGATTTGAAAAAGATCATTTCAGGTTTGGGACTTCCTCTAAAGATATCCTGGGTATCCTGCTAATTTTCATCAAATATTATATCAAATTCTGAAGTGTCTGTTCTAACATGGGCAAATGTTTATTCATGTACATACTCACTCCAACCTTCAGGTCCACTTTTCACTCTGTTAGTTCTTACTTCTATATGTCTAAGTGCCTCCCATTCCATTGGTTGTGTTTTATGCATTATAAGCATGGATTCCCTTAGCAGACTTCTCCTCCTCTTTGCTCCCCAAGATCCTAATGATTGCTTCCTAATCTTCTGTCACTTGAGACTTTCAGGTCATGCCTTTAATCAGAAGAAGATATGGCTGTTTTCAGTGTGTGTTGCTCACAGTTCATCACCTCTGGCTTTGCTAGCTCTTGATTTCTCTTATTTTGCAGTGATATCCGCATAGTACGCTGCCAAAGAGTGTTAAAAAAGAACATATTTTGGAAGTGGTAATGCCAAAATATAAGATTAAAATTTATCCTGATTCTTTTTTTTAATTTAGATAATATTTTTATTTATTGTTTGAAGTTTTAAATATAATCATCCTGATACCCAAGCCACTCAAAGATGCAACTAAGAAAGAACTACAGACCAATCTCCTTCATGAACATTGATGCAAAAATACTCAACAAAATTCTGGCACACCGATTACAACAACATATAAAAATGTCATCCACCATGATCCAGTAGGCTTCATCCCAGAAATGCAGGAATGGTTCAACATATGAAAACCTATAAATGTCATTTATCATATAAACAAATTGAAGGAAAAAAAAACATGATAATCTTCTTAGATGCTGAAAAAGCCTTTGATAAAGTCCAACTCTCCTTTATGAGAAAAGTCCTGCAGAGATCAGGAATACAGGGAAAATATCTAAGTATAATGAAAGCAATTTACAAGAAGCCAATGGATAACATTAAACTAAATGGAGAGACACTCAAAGAAACCCCACTAAAATCAGGAACTAGACAAGGCTGTCCCCTCTCCCCTTATCTATTCAATATAATTCTCGAAGTTTTAGCCAAAGCAATGAGTACACTGATTATTCTTAACTCTTGATTTCAAACTTATGCAGTTACTTAGCTGTAGCTCATGAGACTGGTGACACATGAAGATCCTTACCCTATTCATTAATCTCCTTTGTTCCCAGTTGTTTCCTGGGAAGTGTTAAGTGATGACATTTTGAATGCTTCCTCCTTTTTGTAGGTGAGTTCTAGCCCTGTGTAAATGACAGTTCATGCAGTATCACAGCTCAGGCCACCTGTATCTAGAAATAGTTTGCTCATAGAACCCAACATGACACTCATGGATGTGAAGATGGACAATGGTTTGTTCCATGTGTGATTTTATTAGGGTGGATACAACTTGATTGTTGTCTTCAATGGGGCAAGAAAAAGCTAGAGGACCCAAAAGGGAAGACTGGGATTGCCACCTACTAGGTCTTTGGTGTGTGAATATACTTCATATATTGAGATTATATTGTCTGTGTCAATTGCACTTAGCTGAATTTTTCGTTGAATACTGCATTATAAACATCTTTCTATATTACATATCCTGAGGAAGTATAATTTTCAGTCAATAATAGTCCAATCAAATGGCTATATCTTTCTTTAATACCCATGCTGCATATTTATGTTACATCTATGTTTTTGGCATTATAAATAACATTGCAATAAAAAATTGGGGTATAAATATTTGCCTGAGTTTTGTGTTTTTATTTCTTTTTCCTTAAGGCAGATCTCTGAGTTATTGGCCCAAAGAATATAAATATTTTAAGCCAGTCTGGCAAATATTTATTATTCAAGCTCAACACACATTTATTCCAACTTTCTGAATTGTCTTTTTGATTTAGCCCTTGTTATTAGAAGGAATTTTGTGTCTCAAATGTCATTAAACTTCTAGATATAAGGTGGATCACTGGTACTATTTAGAGATGTATCTGTGCCTGCACATGCCTGTGGTGTATGAGAGAGAGAGAGAGAGAGAGAGAGAGAGAGAGAGAGAGAGAGAGAGAGAGAGCTGACAAAACAGTGTTTGCCACTTTCCTAAAGGATTGGTTCTATGAAGTTTATAGCATTTCCTGAGGGGAAAATGCTCAAATAAAGATGGCAGCACTGATGTGTCTGCCTACTCAATCCAAGGCTCCAACCAACCTTGAAAGAGCATCAGTGTGTTGGGTGAAAGTGGTTTCTGCAAGCAGCTGTGCTATGGAGCTGTCCATGGGAAATAATTGTTTTTTAAAGTGGGGATTGCTGTGGGAAGCTGAACAACAGCAGTTTGATGTTCTCAGACTCGTCAGACCTAGCAAGAGATGAGATGAAGATATTTGAAGACTTCTGTACCCCTTTCAGGTTAGTGGGGTACATAAGTTACAGGGATTTTGTGAAAATAGAAGTGCATGGGTGAGTGGCGTGTCTATGGTGATATATTGTATATTTAATAAAATAGTCTTGACTATCAGTGGACAGAGTCATCTCTTCAGCCTTTTGTTTGTTTGTTTGTTTTTGTTTTGCTTTTTGGAGACAGGATCTTCTGTGTAACAGTCTTGGCTGTCCTGGAACTTGCCTTGTAGACCAGGTTGACCTCAAACTCACAGAGATCCTTCGACTTCTGCATCCCAAGTGCTAGGACTAAAGCATGTGTTACCTCTTCCTGGCTATTAGGCCTTGAATGTACAGAGATCCGAGAGGATCTCTATCTCTGGAGTATGGCATTAAAGGGGCTGATTCTGTCCTTTGATATTCCAGACTAATTGTATTAAATATACAATATATCACCATAATATTTAACAAAAGTAATCTGGAATATCAGAGGGCAGAGCCACTCTTGGAAGCAAGCCAAGGGAGTAGTGACCTACACCTTTAATCCTATCCTCTAGATCTCTGTGAGTTCATGGCCAGAGCCAAGCAGTGGTGGCATCCACCTTTAGTCCTAACACTAGGAAAGGAATTGAAATAGCTGGGTAGGGGGAAAGATGAGGAGGAGAAGGCAGACTTTCTTCTCTTTGCTTACCTGCCCAGTCTGTCTGAAGACTTGTGGAAATGGGACCTACCCCTTTTTGCCTAAGGAGTTGGCTTGATGAGAATTGGCTGTGGTGTGTTCCCTGTCTTTTTGATATTTCAGCTTTTCCTAATATATGCTCTGGGTTTTATTATAATACTAAATAAAATTCCTGCACTAGTGCCTCTTCTATTTGAGAAAGAATCATATGTCCTCCTAAGTAGACACAGACATTAATAATAGATTTACCAATTAAGTTTTTCTTCACAGTAAAGGGATTTTTGCCCTAAACAGACAATAGAGAAGATCTAAGATATGACATGTTACTTAAAGAAGTTTTTGTTTTCTCATTTCACAGTCTTCCCTTTTAGTTTCTGGAATTGGTATTTCTGAAAAGTGTAATGTAGTATGTTCATGCTGTGTCTCTAATATAGTCAAAAATAAGAGAAAATGGATGCCGGCAACTGATATTCTGTCACAAGAGGACCAATTAGAAGTATAGTTTTTGGTTCATTATAAAACTTACAATTACAGTGCCTGCTAGAAAATAAGCATTATTTCTTACATGAGAAGCTTGTTATATACCTACAAAGCATGATACTTCTTTCATATTTCATTAGAAGATGATGATGGCAAGTTTATTCAGAGACACCTATTATAAAAAAGTACTATAAAGTTAATCAGACCCTTTAATCACAGACACCATTTGTAAGGCATTTGGATTATCTATTGAGTCTGAGAAGTCTTTCTTTCTTTTTTGTATTGCTAAATTAGTTTCTGGGAAATTTAAACAATAAGAAATAACAAAAGTTAATAGCTTTATATAAAAAATAAAAAGTATAGTAGACTTCATAGTTAAGTTCTTGAAGAAGAAATTATACAGCAGAATATTATAGACAATTTTATTCCCTTCACATGGGTAAAATTTGTTTTCTTTTAATTCCCATTTTTGACCCTTATTATGCTTTTTGGAGGTATATAAAATAGGCTTTATTATCATCTAGCTAGTAGCCCATCATCTGAGAAGAGCATCATTGCCCCAGCCTATATAAAGTTATCCTTCATATTTCTTCAAACCCCTTCTTCTCACACCATGTACACATACTGCTTTCCATGTGTATTATCCTTTATCTACCTCCTCTCATCCTAATAACCACTCCCTACCATGTCTCCATCCCATTCCCATGTCTTTTGGTTTGTGTTTGTTCTTGCTTTGTGATCTAGTGTGGACATGTGCTAACAAGAAAGACATTTTTGGCATTCTGCAACCAAGATGTGTGGTGACTTCAGCAATAGATACTTATCACATCATTCTTAAAGTCAACCAAGTGCAAAGAGCAATTACATTAGCCTATATTGACATGGGGCCTCTTGTGAAGTGTCCAGCAGCTGACACTAAGGTTTTATTTAATGACACATAACTTCTGAGATCAGTATTGTCCACTGATGTCAAACTTGAGAATTGTGAGGAAAATTCCAAACTCTTGATGATCTATCCAATACCTAATAATGCCCTATGAGTTTATGGGGGCCAATTACATTCAAACTAACACAGAGGCCCACACAGAAATAACTGCTTGATTTTCTGAAGACTGTCTCATTAGGTAGGGCTAAATCCTTGGCTCATCTGCTTATAGCTCTCATTGTATCATAAGTCATTAGAATTTTTCAGACATATCTGAACATCATATGATTGTGTGGGTGGAACCAATGCTGATTTTTAGGATAAGTAACATTTGAAAGAAATCTCATCTTCTAACAACTCATTGATGATAAATAATACAAGTAAGCCACAGAGCCTCAGTTTTGTTTTGAGAATAGTTTATGTGGTAATGTGAAAAATAAAGAATGTCATTTGGAAAAAAAAAAAAAAGAAGTTGAGGTCAATGATAGCTTAATGAGCTGCAAATTTAAAAAAATGGTTGAAGAATTACTTTTAAAAAGACAAATTTGCATTCTTAAAAATGAAATGTTAAGAATCACTTGAATTTAGTTCAGTCTAATGTGGTTGTAATTATCATAGTAACTTTCTGTGTTACTTTTAAATGGATAAGGTTTAACAGCTCAGGCTAAGTACAAGTAGTCACTGTGATGATATATTATATATTTAATAAACATCAGCCCAGAATATCAGAGAACAGAATCACTCACAATCAAGCCATGATGGTCAGGGAGTGGTGACCCACACCTTTAAATTCTATAATTCAGGAGACATAGATCTTTCTGGATTTCTGTGAGTTTAAGGCCAATCACTAGTAGCTCTCTTTTAATCTTAACTCTAGGATTATGATGCAGAGTTGAACCCAGAAGTGAAACAGCTGAGTGGGGAAGATATTTAAGCCAGGTATTCATGCATTTTGTAGAAGTGATGAGCCAGACTGAGGACTCTGGAAGATAGCATTTACCATGTTCAGCCTGAGAAGCTGGCTGGGTGAAAATTGACTGTGGTCTGTTTCCTCTCTCTGATATTGTAGCTTTTCTCCAATATTTAGTTCTGGGTTTTCATTACATGCTAATAAGAATTTGTGTAATAAGTTACCAAAAGATTAGGTAGAAATGTAGAATCAATAATGATATCCTGGTTATCAGGTCTATGGTGCTAAACAGAGGAAAATTTACAGATGGAGACAGGCTCCGGGGAGTAGGGGGAGGATGGTAGAAGTGGCTTGTCCAGGAAAGGTAGGTTGTGGACAAAGAGGACTCAAGCACTCCTGGTCTAGAACTAGCTTTATGGAATTGCAGGTGACAGTGGGCTGAGTAAGGGGAAGGAAATGTGACAAACAACTAAGTGACCCAGGCAGTCTGTTTCCCAGCCATGGAGTTAGGATTTCTGGACTATAATCTTCATTTTTTCATTTGTGAGACAAAAATCTTTGAGCTAAGAGCAGCCTTCCCCTGATCAAGAATGCAAGTTCAGTAATAGTCCCCTTCTAATCATGATCTTATATAAAGAATAGATGAAACAATATTTGTAAAACATGGGGTATTGTTATAGTTAGCCCTACATGAGCATTTTTTTTAAATAAACTCCTGTTGGAATCTTGGCATTTTTTTTCATTAGGAAAGGCTTTGTCTATAATGAACTGGGGTTTTCATGTGATCAGCAATGCCTCTTCAACCCCATTTTGTATTTTTAAAAAAGCCTGTAAGTGAAATTCTAATGTGCTTAGCTCTTCAAGATATATCACTTGGAAGAAAATCTAACCTGATGTCTCACAGAAAGGAAAACCAGGCAAATGGTCATTGTATCTGAAAATAAACCAGTGTCTAGTGATGGATAATAGGCAATTTTATAGTACCAATTACCAACTGACTATTGAAGTGGTCATGTGATTAAATGAAATAATTAAATTGACTTAGTAATGTGGGTGATCTGCAGAGCCAGAATCTCAGAGACTGAGTTATAATTCATTCAACTTCAAATTTTGCCTGAGATTCCTAGAATATTGATTTTCACAGTGAGATTGTATAATTTATAATTATCTTGATAAACAGTAAAAATATAAATGTAACATTTCAATAAGATATGAGCAGGATAGTTGTGAGTGACAAGTCTGAAGTGTATGGGATGCCATTGGAAAGTTGCAGACATCATCACTCAATACCACCCTTTATATTACTTTGTAAATAGCAAATCTGTATAGGTTTTAAAGGAAATTTTTAATTTACAGTGATATCAACCTTTCTGTTACTACCTTACAAATGAAGAGTTTGCTTTTCTTTTTAAAAGTTTGAATAGTCCCACAAAATATAAAGCATATTAAATCAACCTTATACCATACTTAAAAAAGAATAAATGAAATTTAAGAAAAAAGTAAGAAAAAAAAAGAATGTTATCAACACAAATGAGCCAGGACCAGTAAAACTTAATTTATTACATTCTGTTACTCACAAATACCAGACAATAGGTGAAAGAATAAAAATCAGAAAAAAAGAACAATTAATAGAATGGTGCTCTAGCCCTGAAGAAAAAATTCTAATGAATTTGAGAGACACTGGTATATAAAGTTATCAGTCTTGAGGTAGGGTAAACTTGCTATGCTGATGTGAACAAGGAGAAGAACAGCAGCCAAGCCTATGTCTCAGACACATGATTTAACTGGACTATATACTATGATCCATGTCAATAACAAAGGAACAGCGAAGAGTAGGTATAAATGTCAGAGTCACAAAGATCTCTGGGTGGGTGGCCTGAAGTTAGGACAGCTGAACCAGTGGAAATGTGACTACTATTTAACACAAGAGGCTAGAGTCTACTTGTGCTATATTTTGTTCCACTAAGGGAATGAAACTTACCCTGTAGGCAATGGGAAGGCCGAGAAGTATCATTTCAAATAAAGATTCATGATTTAGAACAATTGTAGATATAGAGAAATAATGGATGTTATTCCCACTATGATTCTCAACTGTGTAAGGCAGCCATGCTTGCAAACTTTGTTTTTTATGTTTCCGTAGCTAATGTTTATGAGAGTGGCTTTACCAACTGTAGTTTTAGATGAGTATTTGAAGTCATTTTACATATTTTCAAGTATAATTTTTCTTCTGCCTTAGCAGTAAAGAAGATAAATAATTAAATTTAAAGATAATTATTTATTTTCTTCTTACCTTGAAATAGTGATTTTGGGGGGCCTTTTATTGCAGTGGTTCTCAACCTGTAGGTCATGACCTTTTGAGGGGTCAAATTCAAATGACCCTTTCACAGAGTTACCTAAGAGCATCAGAAAACAGAAATTTACATCACAATTCATAATAGAAGCAAATTTACATTTATAAAGTAACAATAAAAGATAATCTTATGGTTGGAGGTTACCATAGTCTAAAAAACTGCATTAGGAAGATTGAGAACTACTGGTCTAAAGGAAGCCCTGTTCTGGGGGGTTTTCATATGACAGTGACACAGAAAAGATGAGTCATGTCTTTAGATGCACAAAGTATTTGACACTGTGAATAATTTGGTTCTAGCAATCCATGTTCAATGAGCATCCTTGAAATATGGTGTTATAAGTTTGGGGTCAAGAGTGGGTAGTTCAGCTTCATCACGTTTCTCCCTCCAAATAGAATTTACTCATGATATATCTTTCTACTTATTCATGTCTCTCACCTTCTCATTAGTTGGGTACATGGCTACATCCTGTTTTTATTTTATTTTCTCATCTGTCTATGCTTAGGTCAGCATTTTAAAGCACTATCCAATCAATGGTTGAAAACCCAATAGAAGATATGACGTAGAGATATACAGCACAGAGCTAAGGGAACCACCTTCTGAAACAGCAATACCATGTAAATACACACTTCTGTAAATAACGTAATATTAGGATATCTTAATGAAGATTGACAGACTTTCTGATTTCATTGCTGGATATTAGTAGGTATAGTGACTAATTTTATGTCAGTTAGACACAGGTTAGATCATCAGACAGGAGAGAACATCAGTTGAGAAAATGCCTCCATAAGATTGGGCTGTAAGCAAACTTGTAGAGCATTTTTTTTAATGGTGATTAATGGCATAGGGCCCCGTGTAGTAAGAAGTTTCTGGCCTGGCATAGCACCAAGATCCAGACCAGCAATCACAAATAATCACACAAAATCTTATATTAATTACATGCTGTTTGGCCTATGGCGCAGGCATGCTAATTCTTACTCTTAAACTGACCCATGGTTCTTATCATATGGCTTGGTACCTTTTCTCAGAACAGCATTCTTGTCTTCTTTCCTCTGTGTTTCCCTGGCATCTCTGCTCTGCTCTTTGTCTTCCCAGAGTTTTCTTACTCTGGTAATTCTGCCCATACCTCCTCTCTGTCTTCTGTCCAATCAGTGTTTTATTAATTAAACCAGGAGGGACAAATATTTACAGAGTACAAGAGCATAATCCCATAGCAGCCAGCTCATTATAGATGGTGCTAGGTCCTGAGCAAGACATGATGCAAAAGCCAGTAAGCAGCACCCCTTCTAAGCTTCTACATCAGCCTACCTTTGGGTTTCTGCTCTGTGTGAATTCCTGCCATCACAGGTTTTGATAAGGAACTTCTATATGGAGCTGTGAGTAAAATAAGCCCTTTCCTCTGCAGTTTTCTTTGGTTATCGTGTTTAGCCATAGCAATAGTAACCCTAACTAAGTCAGTAGGAGATTAAATTACCACCCCCTTTTCAGTAACATTTTAAAGACATAACTATGTATATATTAAAATCCATTCATTTTAAGTTCATAGTTGGATGGGTTAAAAAAGATGAATTAAAATTAAGGCTACTGAAAGTGTACAAAATCCTAAAATTGTGTTTTTGTTCTTTTCAATCACACTCCAGCCTTTAGCAATTACTGATGATTTCACACTTGCTAAGTCTTTTCTAGTACTTGATTTGAATGGAACCAATGAATGTATAATTTTTGGTGTCTGCATTTTTTACTTTGCAGTGTGGTTGGGTCGGCCATGCTCTATTTTGTGTTGATGATTATACCAAGTTATGAGTAGCCCATAATTTGTTTCACTCTTCATTGAAGTGAGAATCTACAGATTATTTTAAGTTTGCTCCATGTATATTGCATGTACACATAAAGCATTTGTCAATGTGTGAACATAATTCTTTGTGTGCATGTGATTTTATTTTTCTTGAGTGAAGATCTGGAATAGAACTGCCCTATCATCTAGCAAGCATTTGTTTAATTTTTTGTAGGAAATTGCAAATTGTTCTCTAGAAAGTTGTATGATTTTACACCTTCCAGCAATGTGTAAATTTTTAGTTCTGTTTTCTTCACTACATTTTATTTATCAATATTTTGGTATTAATTGTGCTAATATGTATTCATAATTTGTTGGGAGAATTTGCTCTACACATAGGTGTTACTGAAGCAAAATAGTTACAGAATCAGACTGTTGAGTCCTGTCTCTGGTCCAAGAATATACCAGCCACAGCACACTTCAGATAGTCTCTACAATGCGGTAAGTATATTAGAATATAGCTTGAGAATTATTAATGTACTTTCCTCTTTGGGCTTTTAAAGTACAAGACATTTAGCCTGCTTTCTAAGGATAGATATTACATGGGACTGTAGCAGGAACTGGTAGTGAAAATTGAGTAAGAAACACTTAATATTTATCTCCTGTCAGGACCATCAAGTTGTGCCCAGTGTTAGCCCTTACAATATTATTATCGTCTAGAGCCAAGACTGTCATTTCCTTTTCTTCTCACTTTAGCTCAATAAAGCAAAGATTAGAACTCTGTTCACAGTTTTCTCCAACTATGGTAACAAATTCTTCCCAGATATTATAGACCTTCTCTGCTTGAAGGGGAAAGTGACATAGGGAAATAAAAGAAATCTCCATTCTTGCCAATACAGGGACCCACATGGTGAAGGCTAGAGTGAGAGAAGATACTAAAGCACTTAGCCAAATGTCCCAGTTTCCTCTGGGGGCTTTAGCCAGGGATAAACTACAAAGTCCATGGATTAGGGGACTTCCTAGAGTTGGTGTTCTTGCCTTAGTATCTCACTGAATCTTGGAAAGGAGATGACTGTGAATTAGATGGGTTCCTTCAAGTTTATATTTTAGAGTCTGGAGGCATCACAGAGGACACAGTGACTCAACAGAACATGATAATGAGAACAGCTCAATGAGGACCAGGTGCAAGAGGAGCTACAGACTCAGTGGGAGATGTCAGCAGCTGAGGTAGCAATGGGGAGGCAGCTGATGGTTCCTATGAGTGCTGCTGAGCCAAAAGTCTGCATCATGAAACATATTAGCTCTCAGCTGGCATAAAGAAGTAAAGGAGCCAGTAGATGCTGTAATGTGCATATCAAGGAAAGCTACTTGCTTATAGAACAGTGAGTAACATAATATAGCTATAGATTAGCATAATGTTTTTTCCACCAATGAAGGATAGCAACACCCAGGCAAGCCTCCATGTCACAACCTCACATGCAGTTCTTACCTTGTTGAGGAAGGATTTCTTTGCTGTGTTATCCAGACTAACTATCCATCTTTGCACAGGAGCACTGTGATTATAGACTTGTATGCCCTGATATGCTCTGGAGATTCTAATCTAGGACTACATGCTTGTACCACATTAGCCTTTCTCACTGAGCAATTTCACCAGCTCACAAAGGCACATATAAAGATGGTTTTCTTGCCGATGGCCTTGCCTTTCAATTATTTCTCTATATCATGTCCTTCTAAGTTTTTATGTTAAAAATTCAAAAAGCATTGTCTAAAATAAGTACTCCTATAAGGGACCACGAAAAACCAAGAGAACTTAATTTAAATGCCACAGGATTAAATAAATGAAATACTTACGACCTTAAACCCCAATAAATAAAATACAATTTCTCTCATGAATACGGTAGTTTTAAAAAAGAATGGCATGTTCTAGAGCCTTTTTGTCTTAGACATTTTATCTTGTTATTCTCATGAATATGGTTCTTGTGTTGCACTGGATGCTTCCTACTTAAAAAGCACAGTGTATCCGAAGTGACTTAGACAAAGAATGGTCCAGCCACAAAGCTCTTATAATACTGTCATGTCAGAGAAGCCTGAGTTCAGCTATTTTGCTGTGGCTTCATTTCTTCCTGCCCTCAGGCCAGTGTGGAGGGATGAACATGTGGAATTAATAAATGAGTTGAGCTCAGATTGTAATTAGTGTGATGACATAACTCTTCATAATCAACTTTTCTGCTGAAAATGAAAACCCACTTATATTCTGAACACCTGTATGCTTGCTCATACATGGTTAGAGAATATTTCCTAAAAGCTTGTGCAGAATGGCTGTGGAATGTAGAAACCTGCATCATATGTAGCAGTCAGTTTATAATAGAACAAACAGTGTAGGTGAGTGAGATCAGCTATGAGATGATGAAGAGACCAGTGCACATACATGCATACACATGTACACACTCACCCCACCTCTCACCTTTGCTTTTCCTTTTTCTGCCTTTTGAAGTATAAAGAACTTAAACATGGGTAATTATAAAGATAGGAAACACAAGGGACATTTTTATCAGGTTTTCTCTTGTACTGGGTTCTTTCTGTTTGGGGCATTCTAGAACAATTAGAATCAGTCTGGGTGGAAAATAGATGCTGGCATTTTCTGCTCCTCTCCTTTCAGCCATACTTGCATTCCATTACATATGGGAACCATCTCTGTGCTCTGGTTTAAGTTTATTTAATTATGGCAGGTATTATAGGCTCCTGGGTCAAACTTGGAACTAGTGGCATTGAGTTCCTGTGATGTTACTTAGCTGGGAAGATTGAGTCATACCAGAGTATCTTAGAAACATGTCTGTGCATTGGCTTACAAATGGCTCAGGATAATTGCCTTTCTCTGTGCTTTTATTAAACTTGCATTAACACTATGGCATTTGTTTGCAGTGTGTGTCTGAGATTTCTGGGAATGGCAGAGTTAGGATGGAGACCCAGCAGGAAGATGTTGAAGCTTGTCAGTGGGCTAACCCTCACCGTCTTCTGATATCATTGACTCAGAAAGGCTCATTCAGACATCCTTGCTTCTAGAGTAGGATGGATCAACTCAGGGATTCCAGGAAGTTCCTGAAACTGACCAGATTGCCTAGGTATATATGTCTGCGTTATTCCTGGTGGTTTCAAGTTTACTGCATACTCAGGCTGCTTCTAGTTTCAGCATCAGTCCCCGAGAAGAACCTTCAAAGCACTGGTCTAAAATGACCCATCGTTATCAGCAACACAGATTTCAGATGGCTTATGTCAAATGAAATGGAAAAAAACCTTTTTCCAAATTTATGAGGCAAAATTTCCAAGTCAAGACATTATTACCCTGTAACATGTTAGGACAAATAAATGAAAAGATGAAAACAAGAACAACAATGAAAAATAATAATAATAATAATAATAATAATGATAATAATAATAAATAAACCAGCAACACTTTCATTCCCTTATAGTGACCTGGGAACAACCAGGCAGGTTTTAAAACAGGAGCTCTTCCTGGTCCTCAGCACAGAGAAAGCAAGATATTATTCAGTGGTCAATGTCTTAGATATTGCAAAGCACACGTGACATTTCGAGCTGGAAAAGATGGTGGCATGTAAAAGAGAGTATTATAGACTTTATTTTTAAAAGTCACAAGGGAAAATTCTTGACTTGATATTCTTTAAAAAATAGGAACAACTGCTTGTTGCTTAATACTAATGCCTTTTCAAATAATGCAGATTGCTTTTGGTCTATCTTTTGTCAATGTGTTTTTTAGTTATGCTTCCTATGTTGAGTAATTTTAACAATGATACCAAACATTGTGTGCCAGTTTTCTGAGATTCAGAGTTTCTTAGAGGGAGGCTCATTAAAACACAGGATGTTTGAAAGAAGATGAAACATTCCATTCTGAAGGGAAGCTCGCTAAGCACAGGAAACAAACAACTCAGGGATTCCAGGAAGTTCCTGAAACTGACCAGAATGCCTAGGTATATATAAACAGTAAGTATTCCCAAGAGTTGCTCTTAGACAAAAAGCTGCCTAGGAGAGGCTCAGAAGAGTCAAGTAACCTGGAACAAAGACCAGCCAAGCTTCCTGGAATATACTATGACCTGAAATCTTTTGTGGGGGTTGGAGATGAAGCTTTTTTTGAGTCATTTCTGATCTTTAAGTCATCCCTTACTTATGTCCCTTTAAGTAATTCATTGTTCACTAATTGAACTTAATTAGTATTCTTACTTTGGTCTGCCATCAGTTCTCTATCTGAGATATATAGACATTTGTTCACATCTCCTGAGGACTACTGCCATACAACATATAAATGGCATTATCAGCAGAATGTTTCTCCCCTGGGAAATACTTAAGAAATTGTTGACTTCACATTTTCTGTCTTTGTCATGACAAATATTGGGTGATACTCTTAGGTACTGGAGGTTCTTGAAGCATAGTGCCTAGATCACAGTAAATATAACAATAGAACATTATGCCACACTTATATGTATAACCATTTTTGTGTTAGGGTCATTATATATTTGACTTCAACTATACATTTAAAAGACTGTTGTTGCTATGAGCCACTGTGCTGTGTTGAAAGAAAATGCTCCCCAAAGAGAGTGGCACTTTAAGATGTGTGAGATTGACAGAGGAAGTGTGTCACTTTCAGGGCAGGCTTTGAGGTCTCTTTTGCTCAACCTTCTCTCAGTGTGACAATCAGTTGACTTCCATTGCCTGTAAAATATAGGACTCTCAGTTACTCCAGTAACATATCTGACAACACACTACTATGCTTCCTGTTCTGATAGTAATGGAGTGAACCTTTAAAGTTGTATAGAAGCCCTGTCAATTAAGTGTTTTCCTTATAGGAATTGCTAGGGTCATGGTGTCTCTTCACAGTAATAAAAACCCAAGCTAAGACAGAAGTTGGTACTAAGAACTGGGTTATTGCTGTGATAGGGCTGACTATGCTTTCGTTTGAAAGAATATGGACCTTGCGACTGTGGATGGGACTGTAAATGGGAATAGCAGTTGAATGCAGTAAGTGTTGCTCTTATTGGGCCATCCCAGTAAAAACATGGAAGACAGTGGTATTAAATGTGATAAACTCTGGAGAACTGGCTCAAGAGTTTTCAGAGGGAAAGAATTTTAATATATTGTCCAGAGATTGTTTTTGTGATATTTTGGTGAAAAAAGTGGCTACCTTTTGCTCTTGTCTGAAGAGTCTATCTGAGGCAAAATGAAGTGCTTTGGATTAATTCCATTGGCAGAGGAAATTACAAAACAGCCTAGTATAGACATTGTCTTGTGGTTTTTAGTGGTAACTCTAAGTAAGGATGATTTATAATGAAAAGCAGTTAGCAGGGTAAATAAAAATTTTGTGGAGGAAAAGAGCTCCAGAAAGTGGAATAGAGTTAAATTATGTTTAAAGGGATAAACAGATTAATAAATGGTGTCCTCATGGCAAGATAGCACACAGCTAAGTTTTCAGCTTTTGAAAAGGAACTAAAGAAAATCTTAGAGCCAGGTTTGGTGGAGCACATCTGTAATTCCGGTCCTGGAAAGGCAGAGGCTGGATGATCTCTGAGTTTGAAGCTAGCCTGACCTACAGAGAAAATTTATGATAGCCAAGCTTAGGCAGTAAAGGACAGAAAACTGGTAAAGATGAATGAGGGGGCCGTGTTTTAGCTCCAATAAGCAGCAGAACTTGGCAGCTTCAGCCACATGGTTCTGGCTTTAGCATTAAGGACAGAGGAAAGGGTTATGAAATTTACCCCACCCCCATGCCTAGTGAAAGTTGCTGAGGCTAGCCATGTGTCAGGGATGACAAATGGAGGCCTAGTAGAGAGGACATTTTGAGAAGATTTGAAGTTGAAGCTTGAATTGCCTTGGAGAACCCAAGATGTTCTAGATGCCACAGCCATGGAATACCTACCAAGCAGAGCAGCTAACAGGAAGTGGAACCAGCTGAAAAGAAAGGAGTGTGTTGTAGTCAACAAGGCTAAACAAATTTAGAGATCTGAAGAGCGTTTTGACAGCAGACACGAAACTACAGAGTTTGAAATTTGCCTAGCTAGTTTTCAGTCTTACTTTTTTCAGTATTTTCTTGATATGCTTTCTTCTCTGAATTTTGGAATGGGAAATGTACCATTTTATATTGAAAGTATGTAATCTGATTTCTGATTTTTACAGTGAGATTACAGTAAAGAGATTGCCATGCATCTCAAAAGACACTTTGGACTTTGAAACCAGCTTGAGACTGTTATAGACTATGAGGATTTGAAGTTGGACTGAATGCTTTTTTTGAGTTATTATATGGCTATAAGTCTTTGGGGGCCAGGGAGTGGAATGTTATGGTTTGAAAGAAAATTGCCCCCAAAGGCAGTATTAAGAAATGTGGCATTGTTGGAGGAAGTATGTCACTATGGGAGCTGGCTTGGTGGTCTCTTTTGCTCCAGCTTCCCTCAGTGTGACAGTCAATTTTCTGTTGCCTGTAAGATACAGGATTTTCAGTCGCTTTAGCACCACATTTGCCCACATGCTGCAATACTTCTTGTCCAAATGCTAATAAACTGAACTTCTGAAACTGTACACAAGCCCCCCCCCCAATTAAGTGTTCTTCTTATAAGAGTTGCTGTGATCATGGTATCTCTTCAAAGCAATAGAGACCATAAGACAGAAGTATCTTACAGATGAGGAAATTGAAGCAGAAAGATATTAAACCATTATCTACAGAAACAATAAATGTGGGAACCAAGTCTGACTACAGAACACAACACTGAATCAACTGTAGACTGTGAAAGAACCTTTACACCAAAGCCCATTTCTACATTTCTAAGCAATGAGAAAACAAATGGTGACAAGGGTTATTATTAGCTACATTTGTTTTTTCTTTCTTTCCTTTTTTATTATTATCATGAACAAAGAAGTCACATTTTCTATCCTTGTATATCCTTATTCAAGATCCCTTCCCCCTCCCACCACATCAGGTCATTCTTTCTTCTCCACAACTCCCCATCTCCTCCCTGGACAGGCGGTAGGTGGTCCCACTGTCCCAACATTGCTTAGTTCAACCTCCACTCCTGGCAGATCCAGTTTTCTCCCCCCAACCTCAAGACTGAGTCAGGTGTTCCTCTAGGGGGAGTGGGATCCAAGGAGTCAGTCTAAGGTGTTTCTGATCCCAAGCTGTGGTTTGCAGCTTGGGCATGTTTTGCTTTTTTTGTTTGTTTGTTTGTTTGTTTGTGTAGAGTCCACTAATGAGTGAGTACATCCCCTGCTTATCTTTCTGGGATTGTCATAACTCGCTCAGGAGGATATTCTCCAAATCCATCCATTTGCCTGCAAATTTTAGGATATCAGTTTTTCTTACTGCTGAGTAGTACTCCATTGTGTAGATGTACCACAGTTTGTTAATCCATTCTTCAGTTGAGGGACATCTAGGTTGTTTCCAGGTTCTTGATATTACAAATAATGCTGCTATGAACATAGCTGAGCTAATGCCTTTGGAGTGTGAATGTGCTTCTTTAGGGTATACACCCAGAAGTGGTATTGCTGGATCCTTGGGGAGATTGATTCCCAGTTTTTTAAGAAACCTCCATACTGCATTCCAAAGTGGCTGAACAAGCTTACACTCCCACCAACAATGGAGGAATGTTCCCCTTGCTCTGCATCCTTTCCAGCATAGGCTGTCATCTGTGTCTTTTATCTTAGCCAATCTGACAGGTGTCAGGTGGTATCTCAAAGTTGTTTTGATTTGCATTTCTCTGATGGCTAAAGATGATGAGCACTTTTTCATGTGCCTTTCAGCCATTCCTAATTCTTCTGCTGAGAATTCCCTTTTAGGTCTGAACCCCATTTTTTGATAGGGTTATTCAAGGTTTTGGGCTCTAGATTCTTGAGTTCTTTATATATCTTAGAGATCAGTCCTCTATCACTTGTAGGGTTAGTGAAAATCTTTTCCCATTCTGTAGGCTGTCGTTTTGTCCTATTGACAATGTCTTTGGCTTTACAGAAGCTTCTTAGCTTCAGGAGATCCCACTTATTAATTGTTGATTTTAGTGTCTGTGCCACTGGTGTAATATTTAGGAAGTGGTCGCCTGTGCCAATTCATAGAAGTGTATTTCCCACTTTCTTTTCTATCAGGTTTAAAGTGGCTGGGTTTATGTTGAGGTCTTTGATCCACTTGGATTTGAGTTTTGTGCAGGGTGATACTTTCATCCAGCTATGCCAACACCATTTGTTAAATATATTATCTTTTTTCCATTGAATGTTTTGGGCATCTTTGTCAAAGATCAGGAGTTCATAGGTTTTTGGATTAATGTCTGGATCCTCAATTCTATTCCATTGATCCACAAGTCTGTTTTTATGCCAGTACCAGGCTGTTTTTATTACTGTAGCTCTATAGTATAACTTGAAGTCAGGGATGGTGATGCCTCCTAAGGTTCTTTTGTTGAGCAAAATTGTTTTGGCAATCCTGGCTTTCCTGTCATTCCAAATGAAATTGAGTATTATTCTTTCAAATTCCAAAAATTAATGGGCTGGGATTTTAATGGGCAATGCATTGAATCTGTAGATTGCTTTTGGTAGAATTGCCATTTTTACTATGTTAATCCTACTTATCCAGGAACATGGGAGAGCTTTCCCTTTCTGATGTCCTCTTCAATTTCTTTTTTCAGTGATTTAAAATTTTTGTCAAATACATCTGTTACTTCTTTGGTTAAAGTTACTCCAAGGTATTTAATACTATTTGCAGCTATTATGAAGTGTAATATTCCCCTTATTTCTTTTTCAGCCCTTCTATTTTTAGTATATAGAAGGGCTACTGATTTCTTTGAGTTAATCTTGTATCCTGCTACATTGCTGAAGGTGTTTATCAGCCTGTGACAAAATTTAACACTCCATCATGATAAAAGTCTTGGAAAGATCAGGAATACAGGGAAAATACCTAAGTATAATAAAGGTGATATACAGCAAGCCTAACTTAATTTACAGCAAACTAAATGGACAAAAACTCAAAGCGATCCCACTAAAATCAGGAACAAGATAGGGCTCTCCCCTCTCTCCTTATCTATTCAATAAGTTCTCAAAGTTTTAGCTAAAGCAATAAGAGAATGAAAGGAGATTAAAAGGATACCAATTGGAAAAGAAGAAGTGAAACTATCTCTCTTTGCTGATGACATGATTGTATACATAAGTGACCCACAAAATTCTACCAGGGAACTCCTATAGCTGATAAACACCTTCAGCAACGTAGCAGGGTACAAGATCAACTCAAAAAAATTCAATAGCCCTCCTATACACTAAAGATAAAAGGGCTGAGAAAGAAATTAGTGAAATTTCACCCTTTATAATAGCTGCAAACAGCATTAAACATCTTGGCGTAGCTCTAACCAAAGAAGTAGCCGGCCTCTTTGACAAAAACTTCAAGTCACTTGAGATGAATTTTATAACCTGACATTAGATCAAAAGTATTATCTCTAAGTTTTTAAAAAATGTTAATTTTTCCAATTTCTTAATCCAAGTTTTAAAATTTCCAAATTTCCTTTAAAAACTTACTAAATGTTATAAAATTGTTTCCTAAATGCCATTGAAACATTTAAAACTGTGGAGGGAAGAGGGGGGTTCTTCTGTTAGCAAAATTTACTTCTCATTTTATTTGATAACATCATTGTTTCTCTGTGGTGCTCAGTCGAAGAGTAATTTTGACACACAGTCACTTTCATTTTTTTTCTTGGTTCATTTTTATTGGCTTAAGAACACAATGCATAGGTATTCCCCCACCCCTTGACTTCAGAACCATGGTTTGTGGATATAAAAACATTGAGTTTCTTTATTTGACTGAGTCGTAACCTTGGACAAATACCATGGCTCAGAGGTTAAGAGCACTGATGGTTCTTAACCCCAAAATTCAACCGAAGTTTTATTTCCTATTTCCTTCTAGCCTTGCTTCTATTGGGAGGATTCAAGCAGTCAATGCTCTTTCCATTCTAGTATTATGTTTCTGGAAATTTCCACCTGGACACCAAAATATTTTAATTATAGGCTGATAATTACCTTTCACCCCATGATAAACATTCATGCCCAATTAGCATAAAACAGCCACTTTCAACTGTTTAATAGTGTAATAACTCCAAAGTGTTAGTTTTATTCATCCCGATCAGCAAATTATTTCAAACTGAAAATTTTTACTTCACTAACACAATAAGAAAAGACTAAGAAACTGTTAGACACTGTGTCTTTTAATTGGTATGATTTGTACTGAATGTAATTATTTTTTAAGGTTTATTAGGTTTGTTCATGTGTATGTGTATCAGTATGAGTGTACGTTGTACCTGCATGGGTTTCTTTATATGCCAGAGAAGATGCCAGATCCCTTGGAGCTACAATTATAGTCAGTTATGAACACCTTGACAGATAGACTGGGTCCTTCAAAAGAACAGCATGCTTCCCTACACTTGGAGCTGTAACTCCAGACTCCAGAATGTAATTCATCTTTAAGTATCTTTTCAATCTATAAAGTAGCTCTTCTATTGTTCATTTTTAAAGTTTCAAAATGATTTCTTCATTATTATATGAAATAATAAGCTTCCTATGAGATTCTTACACATATCTATCATTATACCTTGCTCACCCACAGACCCCTACCACCTTCCTTCCTGTCTTACCTTCTCTCACTGCTCCATCCCATTTCCTTCCTTCCTGATGTCATTTGTTCTGGCAACACTTTAAGTCAACACAATTATTCTAACCGGAAATTGCGTATAATCCAGACAGAGCTCTAGACTTACCTTAAAGCTGTGGTCTCTCTCCTGGTGTGTTTGTCTAACAGAAGAGCACAGCCAAAGAGGTATTTCCCAGATCCTCTGCTATCTCTATAGGTGCATGATGTTATCAGTCACTAATGAAGATGAGGATGAATGGATTCTGCCTTTTTCCATCTGGGAATATGGATACAAATGGACAGACAGGTGTCTGTCATCTTAGAAGCCAAGTGCTAAGTGTCAGGGGCATTCCGTGATGGCTTTCTAGAGCCAGCTGTTAGCAGACAGAAATTGGCAAGAAGGCATATTGCAGGTTCTATATGCAGGAATAGAAAGTTTCCATTGTATTTGAAAAGACAGTTTTAGCTAGTCTTATTTGTGTGTACAGCAAACACATAAAATCAGAATATGCTTTAACTGAGAAATCCTACTCAGTGTCTTGCTACTCATAGAGTTGTTAACATTTATGTAGAAATTCTCTGTTTCTCACATATACATGAAACATACATTTAAAATTTATTTTTCTTTACCCATATTTGTCTGTGTAAGTGTATGTTGTGTATGTGCTGTGTAACATGAAGTTATATGCAGTTGTGAGCTGCCTAACATGGAAGAGTTCTGGGAAGCAAACTTGAGTTTTCTGGATGAGCAACAGCAACAGCACTCACCACCACCAAGTCATCTCTCTTGCCATAACACACAGGATTTCTAGAGAAACTGAAAAACTTGTTTTTTGGCTTTGAGGACAGTCCTCAGGGCGATCCTTTCTTTCCCCATCAAAACTATTCCTATGGTAAATTTCCTTTTTCTTAAATTTTCATTATTCTTTATCTGTCAGCCACGAAGGGTTTCAAAGACCTTGGTTCTTTGTACTCTATGACCAATACTTTTCCTCAGTTACAGCAGCTGTGAATGGCTTCTCAGTCCATTCCTCTGGCTGTTATCTTGCAGGTATCTTCTCATTATTTATAGGAATATTTTCTCAAATATCTAGCACTACCATTGCCTCAGGTTCAACTTGGAGGCAGTATTTTTCCATGTAACTTATTATAGTTAAAATTTCTGTGGTAAAACAATTATTGATTAAACAGGCACTGAATTAATTATCTTGTCAGTCCCATGTATTGTTTCTATTGTTCCCTTCTTTTGTAGAAGGAATGAAGAACAAGTGTTGAGTTTCTGTCATTGTAAATTTGTTTGCAACACATAAGCAAGTCAAAGATGAAGCTCTTGTGCAAGCAGAGGTCTGGCTACAGCAGTTGGAGGGCTTTTAATGTCGTCCTTCATTGTGACAAGAGAATTTAGAATGTCTCTTCAGCAAGCAGACCTTTTCAAGTTCTTAGGAGAACAAAGGCATGCAAGCAAGGATCTAGGTTTAAGACCAGCATGCTGACCTAGTAAGATGGCTCAGTGGATAAGGATGCTCGCTGCCAAGCCTAAAGCTTGAGTTTGATCACCTGGACACACATCGCAGGAGAGAGCAAGTTGTTCTCTGATCACCATACATATGCCATGCTGTACACATTTGTAAACACACACACACACACACACACACACACACACATGCAAGCTTTAAATAACACAGCGTGCTACAAGACAGATGATTTTGTTAGCAAGAATCCTATTTGTAACTGCAACTTGGGACGTGTGAAAGAGGAAGACACACTGGAGTCTGGCACCAGTTGCACCCCTGGCCCCATGTTATCACTCTGGGTGATCAGGGCACAGGAGCTGCACCCTATCATCTCTGGCAGTATTAGACTATTTGGATGAGAAGAGTCAGGGTTTGGGGAGTTCTTATGTTGAGGGGATTATTTTAGGCATAGCAGTGAAGTTTCACTCATCTAGACCCTCTCAAAGGATTGAAGGTTTGTATTAAAGGGCAAGAGAAGTAACCACAAAGGTGTTATAGGCCTGCTGGAGAGGACATGCTGCTTAGGTCAACACAGAGAACAAACCAGCATGACAACAGTGGTGATGTGACAGGGAGGGCGCTTTTAGATCAGAGGACTGGAAAGTAGGTTGAGAACCAGGGAAATGTGCCTAAATCCACCTCCTGATAGTGGTCCAGCTGCCTTCATGATGCGCTGTTCCTTCACCTCATCCATCCTTTCCAGCCTTTGCTCCTTCCCTTCTCTCTGTTATAGTTTTTTTGAAATGTAAACATGGTAGACAGTGTTTCAAGCATTACCCATGGAGGCCTGCAGAAGGTTTGTGCTGCTAAGGGAGTTATTAACAGAAGCCCCCTGTTGCAGAAACACAGACAATATGTTTTTAAAAAGTTACGTCAGAGTTGCCATGCAGAGCCAGGAGCACTAACCAGGTGGAAAAAAACAAGCCAAGCTGCTTCATGGATATGGGGTGGTATTTGGAGTGGTAGGGGGGAAACCATACTCACCTCTAAGGTTAAGGTCAGACAGACAGTAATTTACGCAGGAATGGTCCATGCAAGACACTGAAGACATCTGGAAGCAAAAGGAGTTGGAAAATCATGAGTTAATGCAACGGCTGTTTCTCTGTTGCAGGAAAAATAAAATTTGCTTGAGAGGTTCAGCTCACTCTTCACTAATGAGTCCACAGAGTCAAGACCTGCCTGGTACTGAGAACAGGGCCGAGAAGCAGAAATGTCAAAGCCTCCTGAACAACACAGGATGGTCAGGGCTAGAGAGCCTCAGGAGGCCTGGGCTGGGGAAGGGCTCAGGGTCAGTCATAGATTGTAATTTTCTTGCTTCCTTCACCTGATCAAAGGCACGAGCATTCTTTTCACTTATTTTTTTCCTGGCTCAATATCAATTAAGTGCTGATTACATAGTGTGTAAGACTTAGGAGGGAGGCCAATGTGCCAAATGACCACTTACCTAAAGCATTTAGAAACTACCAAAAAAAGGTGGATGCTGAGGCAGATTGGAGTCAGGAACTATCCCCTCCTTTTCAAGAGGAAGTGTACAAATGGACATAGAACACCCACAGAGCACTGGGCATTGTTAGCCACAAGGAAGATGCAACTCAGACCTATGTTGAGATCCTACCTGGATGTCAAAACGGCCGTTGTCAAACAAAAACAAAAATTAAAATCTTACAACAAAATAAAACAACAACAAAAATGACAACAAATGCTATGGATAAAGGAATCTTATATACTGCAGCAAGTGGCATAAATTAGTACAACTAATGTGGAAAACATATGGAGGTATCTCAAAACAGAAAAACTGAACTACCATATAATCTGACCATGCCATTTCTGGGTTAGTGCTAGACAGACTCAGATCCCATAAAAAACACAAGTACTTGAATACTCATATTTGTTACTATATTATTAATAAAAGCTAAGGTATAAAATGCCCTAACGGCATCTGAAAAGATCAATGGATAATAAAATGTGCTATTTACACAGCAGAATATGATTCAGACATAAAGAAGAAAATTATGTTTTCTGAATTAAAAAAAATAAATGGACTTAGAATTCTTAGGTGGAATGAGCCAGAAGCAGAAAATCATACAATGCATGTTTTCACACACACACACACACACACACACACACACACACACACACACACACAATGGGGAAAAGCATCTTGTGAAGGGCTAGATCCACAGAGGAGTAAACTGAACAACCACCTGCCAACTCTTTCCCCAGAGCATCTATTTCACTTCTGTTCCTCTACACAGCACGGCCACTACTCTTACCTTTGATACATCTATTAACTTGTGTCTTATAATAGAAGGGTTACTAAAATTGTGAAATAAATTGTGAAATTGTAAAAGGTGGGGCGTTTTTTTTTTTATTTGAGTAATTTTTAAATGTGTGCAAAGTTGTAGAGAGAGTGATCTACTCATGTCTCCTTTGCCTTAACCTCTTCAGTGTAGACATCTTCCATAACCATTTTTGCCAAAATCAACACATTGGTGTTGGTACGATCTATTAAAATTATAGGATTTATTTTAATCTCCTTAGTTTTGTCACTAATGTCCCTTTCTGTCCCAAGTTCCATTCTGGATTCCACATAACATTAACTGTCCATTAGTTATCCTCTGTCTTCTCTAATGTCTTGGTCTCATCTTGAGTCTTTGCCCTTGACACCTCTGAGGAGTTGCAGTAAAACCACACTTAGACAGGACCTCTTTCTCTGATTTTATCCTGCAATTAATGATGATTAAGTGTTGTGTAAAGATGTGTAAAAAGTCAGTAGAAGTGATATGTTTTATAGTTTTCAGACTTTTTTTTCTCCTTTCTGGTTTTCAATTTTGATGTCTCCTCCTACCCTGAAAGTCTCTGATTCTTCAAAGCTGCCATTGAAATTTGCAGAAGCAGGAAGCTGGCAGCTAGTGCCTAGCACATCTTTAAATACCGAATTTCTGTGTGCAGCACAGCTCAAGTTTGAATCTCATTGGTCAGAATGTAGTCACATGACCCCCAAGGAATGCTGGGAATTGTAGTTTCCCAGTTAACCACCTAGCCAGCCCTTCCAACAAAATTGGAATTCTTTATTACTTAGACAATAGACAATAGATTACGTAAGTAATTAACAATCTGTATCTTCAGATGAAATCAGATACATAGATAAGTAAATGATTTGGTGAAGTCTGCTTGAGTAAATACTAAAAAAGCCATTTGAGAGTCTCAGCTGAGAATATTTTCAGACTAAAGATCTCAGGGTACTGAATTATTTTATACCCTAAAGCTTTTGGCTGAACCTCTTACATGTATCTTTCTTTTCATCTGTGTTACTAAATATCTTAGTCTCTGGCCTTTGCAGAGAAATAAATAGGTCAAGGTAACAGAAATAAAAGAATGTAGATTTCTATCTCCCTTTTACATTTTTAAGATGTCAAGAATTTCCTTGAAATGAAGAGAATACCTTCCCCTCTGAGTTGTGCAGCAGACAACTGCCATTGGTGCCTAGGACAGCCGTGAGCTGCAGGGCTGATGGGAATGCTTGTGAGCTTTGCTACGCTGGTCATTAAGGGTTCTTTCTTAGAAGAATCAGGGAATTAGAGAGCAGCAGGATACTCAGGAAACCTGCTTTCTTGTCAAGTGGTTGCTAAGGCCATGCCTCATTAAAAAATAGGAAACACATGTCCTGCAGCTCTTGTTTTCTTGTGGATAATGAAAAAGACCTCTGCAAAGAAGGTTTAAAAGCTGGCTTGTTTGGCTGCGCATAAAAATATCTAGATTTTTCCCTGCAGTGTCAAAGAAAGTACATGGAGGTGAAACGGGAGGGTGATTTTTTATGGAACTTGTAATTGTCCTAAATGTTAATTCAATGTGAATGTGTTCCTTGTTTGGAGGATCATTCTAAAGATTATATTTCTAAGAATTGGTTACCTTACCTTAATAATGAAGGTATACTAGTCCCAATTCCACAAATTATAAAATGATAGTAAATAATGACAATTATAAGCTCCTACTGGGAAGACACAGCCATTTAGTGGGTGGGGGGAGAAAGAAAGAAAAAAGCAAAAAAGGTTTATGCCTATGTAGGTAGCTTTAACTCATGTTTAGGAATGTAAAAGTTTAAGAATTAATTTTTGAGTATCAATTGTTCAGTGACTCACCAAGTGAAATAAAGACAGAGCATGATTTTATTTTCTCAAAATTGATTGAGAACAGTATCTTTTTCGCATTCCCCTTTCTTTGGGGTAACAGTTCCTTGGAGGCATCATATTTTAACTACCATGTTTAGTGAAATGTAAGAATCAAAAGGGTTTAATTATAGTTTGATATGTGGTTCTGTTTCCGGCTGCAGTATGTGAGCAGAGGGGGCACTTTCCTTGTTCTCTGTGGGTGAAACCTTCGTTCTGGAGGCAAAGAGGGGTGGACCGTGTATTTCCCTTCAAGAATTCCCAGTTACCTGACAGTTGACTGTGGCAAAGTTTCTTTCTCTCTTTTGTCTGTAGGTGAGGCATTTCTGTCCAATATCTGGAGTTTGTCAAGCCTTCTGTAATGTCTGTAACTTCTATAAAGTTATAATTCTACTTTCTTCCACTCTCCAACCTCCAAATATCTGAAGCACCTTGCTGGCTGAGCCCTGGTCACCTACATTGCATGGCTGTCTCTGAATTTGACTATGTCAGGGACCACCAGATGTATGATGTTGTCCATACCAGACTGACATAGTGTTTCTATCCTTCCAGCATCTCCATTTCCTCTCTCCCTTTGAAGTACTCCAAAAAGCACTTCCTGTCCAAATGGTATCTCTGTTTTTCTTTGGTGAACAGTGCAACAACATACCAGTTCTTGGATGTTGAGTTTGGAGCATGAATTATACTTCATTTCTCATTTGTAGCCTCAGGTGGGTGATTCTGTGAAGATGCAACTGCATGGCAGTTTTGTTCCTTTGTCTGCTAGATTAGCTTAGAAAATGAGAGGCAAGGAAGATGCAGACATCTTCCAGTAATAGATTAACATTGGACATGGATTATTTTTGTCCTAACGACCTCATAGTAAGAGATGGCAAACTCCTTGGTCCTGCCATAAGGAGAAAAAGGCAAACGAAGTATTGATGCTCCATAATTTTTGCAGGTCGAAAGGCAGCCTTCCTTTATGCTGTAGACAGTAAAAGGCCTCCTGACCAGTTGGTTTTACTGACTATTGAGATCAGGGGAGTCATAGGACTTTCCCGAAATCGCCCCTGAATCAGAGACTGTTAGCTGGAGCAGATATACTCCACAAGTGAGATGTGATAGTGTCAGGGGACATTTCATCTCTGGTGAATAGAGGACAGTGGTGCTGCTGGGTACCTGTAACAATGGGGCAGCCTCAAAACAAAGCATAATGCCCACATGTTAATATTGCCGAGATTGAGGGACTTGAGAACTGTGACCTAGAACAGCAAACACACTAGTCCTGTGTAGTAAAAAAGTTTCTGGGCCAGACTAGCCTCGAGATCCAGACCAGCAGTCCCAAATAAACTGCCCTCAGCTGCTTGGTCCCAAATAATCACACAAAGTCTTATATTAATTACATGCGGTTTGACCTATGGCTCAGGCATATTGCTACCTAGCTCTCGCATCTTAACCCATTTCTACTAATCTATGTCTTGCCATGTGGCTTGAGGCTTACCTGAGTTCCTTTACATCTTGCTCTGTCAGCAGTAGCCCACAGCATCTCTGACTACGATCTCCTTTCCCTTTATCTATGCTCAGATTTCCTGCCTGCTTCTAAGATATTCTGCCACAGGCCAAACCAGTTTTATTATTATCCAATGATGATTCATAGCATACAGAAAGGCATCCCATACCATTCCTGACTTAGCTTAAATCAAAGCTGTGACTCCAGATGAGTCTTTGCTCTAATTTTGTCTATCATTTGTGAGGAAAACAATGTTTTCTCCATCCTTTTGTCGTGAAAAATAAACGAGGCAAGAGATATGGAAACAAATTCAGTCACAAAAAAAATCATGAATGTTGAAAGTTCTCTTCTAGTCTGAAAAAAAGCATTCTGACTGTTGGTAGCTGAACAACTTTACTCCTATGCTAAACAGCAAAAATCTGAACAACTTTACTCCTGTGCTAAACAGCAAAAAATCTTTATTAGTCATTTTCTTTAAATCTAGGATAAAGTATTTCCATTAAATACTTGCTTTAAGTAATTATCTTTGATGTTCACCTGTGCCATATTTTGCTGCATTTCTTATCATTACTTTTTGGGTTCACATGGACATGATGTATTTTTCTCCCACAATAAAGTTAATTTGAAATAGTAAAACTGTCTAAAACACTGTCATTCAACTGTGGCCAGCATCAGAACCAAATCTACAGAACTTGATATAAATGAAATGCACAAAATGATTTGCTTAACAAGTGACTGTCATTTGAACCAAATATTACACACAAATATTCTCATAGTCTCTGTGTTCTGTAGGTGTGATAAAATATGAGAAAATGACGTGTGACAGAAGACTTTCTGTGACATGTGGTTCCAGAGGTTTGAATCCATATTTGGCTGTGTTTCTGTGGGCCTGATATGAGGCTGAGCATCCTCATGGAGAAAATGTATGAAGAGGGAGGATGCACCCGTCATGGCCACCTGGAAAGAGGGGGTGTAGGAGAAAGGAACAGGTAGGACGAAGAAGGGAGAATGAGAGATCAAAGGAAGGAAAGGTGGTCTGGCATGATATGAATACGAATTACCTAGTTAGCTGGAGGTGGGTGTCCATGAGTGCAGAGTCTTCATAAGGGATGCAGTGGGAGGCAGAGGCAGGCAGCAGAAGCTGTTTCTACATAAAATGACTTTATTATGATGATAGAGGGAAATGGTTATGATAACATAGAGGTGGAGGGAGGGAAAGAGAGATAGAGAGGTAGAGGGAAAGAAAGGAGGGATAGGAGCACTCCTGAGAGAGAACAAAGAGAGATTCAGTGGTGAGAATTCTTCTTAGATGGAACTTGGTGTCAGCTTCAGAGACTAACAGAAGGATTTTTAGAGTGCACCCTTTGAGCCCTTCCGAAAGGGCCTGACTATGTACATTGCATCAGTGGATCACCTTCTTAGGCCAGAGCACTAGGTCTCATAAAAAGAGACAGAAGTGTTAGTAAAAGGAACATCTCACACTCCTGCCATTTGGATCTGTGGTCATACAGAGTAGCATACTTGGAGATGGCTTTCTTTGAAATTCTAGAAAAAAAAAAGTCTTAAGCGCATAGCATTACCTTTTCCCCTTGGGAAGATTTTGGACACAGGCTGTGCTTGTGTTTTGATAAGTTTTCTCCCAACTGACAGTGCTACAGCGATTGTACATTTGTGAGACACGTTCAGAAGTCTGTTATACTGCAATCAGAAGTAGAACTGTGCTTGTTGTTGCCATCAGAGAGGAGCTGGCATCACATGGCACACACGGGTGCACCCAGGAGTGCATACAGAATAAGAATTTAATAACCAGTAATATCCTTTGATAATGTCACTCACAAACTTCTTCTGCATCTGCTTTATTTCCTTCCTCTTACTTGGATAAAAGAAATAACCCTTTTTATAATCCCTTCAAAACAGTGCAGTGAGTGCAGTGAGCTCGGAGGGTGGAAGCTGTGTGTGGCTTGCAAATTTAAAATTGTCACCCGAGCTCTAACACTTTCCCGGAGCACTGGCACCTTGCATCAGTGAAGATATCCCCCAAGGCATGCAATCCATCAAACATTTGCTGAGTTTGCTTAATGGTAGAACAGTAACTGCCAAAATAAAGCTTTCCCAAACAATCCTCAGAATTTAAATTGCTACTTAATGTAGACTGACAGACAGAATTACGGATGGAACACAGGGTCACTCTTACTCCAATGATTGTTGAGGCTCTGTGGTGTATCATTACGTTGCTGTGGATGAAGACTGGCCCATCGCTGGTGGTCGGTGTTAAATAATACTAACATTGTAAAGGGCTTCATAGTTTTTACCCAAGAACATTTATAATGCTCTGCTTCATGTACTTTCTCATTCTTCATACTCAATGATGGGGATGAAAATTAATTACTCTGGGAATGTGAACATCAGCTTGACAAATTGTTCTTCTCATTGCTAAATAATGTTCTCCCTGGCAAAGGCAGGGGGTGTCTGGATACATTTCTGTTATCCCACTCTCCTCTTGATGCTCCTAGCTCTTATTTTGAAAGGCCAAGACTGAATGAGGGTAATTGCTTTTAAGTTTAGACCTGGGACTTAGATGTGATTTATTTTTAAACCATCCTAAATATGGTATTGGGGTAGACCTGATGTTCCCAGTTTTCTGTCTCTGTAGCTCAGCCAAAGATGTCACTTTGATTTCTGATCAGCACATTCCTAAGACATGGGATCTCATTTGTCTAGAAAAGAGAGCTGTAAGCCCATTTGAAGTTTCAGCTGACTTATTGTTGTTTTTTGACCTTTGCTACTAATGGCTGGCAAAGAATAAAACCAGACACGTCAATCACTTTCTAGATGTCATAAACTATTGACTATTTCTTGAAGGATTGTAATGCCTGCTTTATTGGTTTATTGCACCACAGGAGAGGGTTTATGAAGCCTCAAAACAATGAAAGCTGGTGTAGATAGCATCATCCAGATTGGCTGTAAAGTAATTGCAATTAATTACTATGCATTAATGATAAATGAACTGAAATCACACCAAGGAGGGAAGACAAACAACTCAATTCTAAAGCTCCCTTGGAATGGTATTCAACACTCTGTAAGGAGTTTGTAACTAGTTTTCATAACCTTTATTAAGGAGGAAACTATTTGCCTTATTCAAATTTTGCAACTGCAGAAGGAAGACTCGACCCTCCACTCCTCATGCCATCCATGGCATACTCCCGTCCATTCTGAAGAATCTTACATATTGATGTAATTTCTGCCACTGTTGTGAATTTCCATTGCTCTTGGTTCTCAGCTTCTTAAACATCTTCCTTCCAGTGATTTTGTCTTATATTCTGATTTAGGTATTGTGGGGTTTTGTGTTGTTGTTGGTATTTGGTCTTTACTCTTTTAGGGGGTCTGCCACCCAGCTCCCAAAAAAGTCCCACACAGAAGATTCTTAAATACAAATTCTCAGCTTTAAGTTGGTTTGTTTCTTGCCAGATTTTCTTAAATTATAACATTTATCTTTTACCTCTGGGCTTTTTGATTCCTATATACATTTCTTTTTTATTATTATTATGAATAAAGAAGTCATATTATCTATTCCTATACATCCTTAATCAAGGTCCCTTCCCCCTCCCACCACATCAAGTCATTCTTGTTTCTTTTCCACATCTCCCCATTCCCCCCCTCCCACCGTGGGCAGGCGATCCCAAGGTCCCAATGCCCCAAGGTTCCAATATGGCTTAGTTCAGCCTCCACTCCTGGCAGATCCAGTTTTCTCCCCCCAACATCAAGACTGAGTCAGGTGTTCCTCTAGAGGGAGTGGGATCCGAAGGGTCAGTCCTGGGTGTTTCCAATCCCAAGCTGCTCAGTGGTTGTGGTTTGCAGCTCCTTTGTTTCTTATTGTATGGCTGTCTGTGTAGCTGGGTGACTGGCCTCTGGAGTTCTCCTGTTTCTCTGTCTATTTCTTCCCTTGGTTCATTTCCAGAGTTCTATTTACTCTCTCTGCCTGCCAGTCCTGCCTGTTTCTCTCTCCTGCCTTGCTATTGGCCATTCAGCTCTTCATTAGACCATCAGGTGTTTTGGACAGGGAAAGTGACACAGCTTCACAGAGCTAAACATATGCAAATATAAACAAAAGCAATACTTCTTAAAATAATATTCTACAACACGTTTCAATGAGATGTCTTCCATTTTCTTAGGCACTTGAGCTCTTGGTCCCTAATTGGTTCTATGTGGGGTGGTTTGGGAGTGTGGGCTTGCTGGAGGAAGTAGCCATTGGGGGAAGGCTTTGAAAACTTGGAGGCTTCTACTTCCAGGTTGTTCTCTCTGCTTCATGATTGCTATTCCTGATGTAAGCTCTCTACCTTCTGCTTCAGCCAGCAAGCCTGCTTCTCTGCCATGACCATCCCCCAGAGCTGTGAGCCCAAGCTAACTTCTCCTTCTGTAAGCTGCCTTGGTCAGTGGCTACTTCAATAGAAAGGTGACTGACATAGGTGCTGACTCCACTGTCAACACCTCAGACCAATGGGTCTCAAAGGATGTCCAGTGAACCCTGGTTCTGAAAATACTTTTATGTGGGGGGCCCATGAGGCAAAAATGATTCCCATATGTTTCTCTTCCAATCTCTTTGTGTTACATGTATGTGCTTTTTTCCCCTGAGGTTATTTGCTGATCAATATCATAGCACACCTGATCTCACACAGAAACAGGCATGAGAATCATGCCACTGTCAGTTCAGACAGACACCAGAGAAACATGCTAAACTGGAAAATTATGTTCTTTGCCATTAACAGACTTATTTTAATTGCATTAATTTTTTTTTAAACTTTCAGTTATAATTTTAAGGAACTAGAAAAATAACAAAAGATTTAGTCTACACAAAAACATTTCTGACACCTACATTTTTTTAAGTGTAGAAGAATTCAAAAACAAAAACATTGCTATCTACTGGACCTCACTAGATTTCTTAGACCATCAGGAGAGAGCAGATGGGAACTGGAGAGACTCCTAAGTAGTGAAGCGTATGACTTCTCTTGCCAATGAACTGAGTTTTGTTACTAATGCCAAAGTCAAACAGTTAACAACCACCTCTACTCCAGACCTCAGGGGATCCAATATGCAGGCCTTTAAGGGCACATGGACTCACACAGATCAACTGACACAGCTTGAGCTAACTAAAAGGAAGGAGCCTTGACTGAGAATATGGCTCCATATGATAGGGCTGTAGGCAAGCCTATATTGCATTTTCTTAATTAGTGATTGATAAGGGAGATCCCAGCCCTTGTGGATAGATGGTGCTGTCCTTGAAATGGTGTTCCTGGGTTCTATGAGCAAGTCACAGTGAGCAAGCCAGTAAGCAGCACCCCTCCATGGACTGTGCATCAGCTCCTGCCTCTAGGTTCCTGCCCTGTTTAAATTCCTGTCCCACTTTCCTTTAGTAGTAGAGTATGGATATGGAAGTATAAACCAAATAAATCCCTTTCCTCGCTTAGTTTCTTTTGGTCATGGTGTTTCATCACAGCAACAGTAACCCTAACTAAGATACATATCCCCACACAGACATGCACATATCCCTATAACCACCCCTCCACTCACAGACATAAATTGTTTTTAACATAAAAGATGAAATCTCCCTTCCATATTGTTGGTTTATAAATTATAAGTCATTCTTGCTGATGTTTTTAGAAAATAAAATAAAATAGTAAAAGTGATGTACATTTGAGGAAATAGAAGCCGCTGGTTGCTGTGGGACTGTGCTCTTGTACACTGTCAATATTTGTCACTGTAAATATTGGTTTAAAAATGCTTATTGGCCAGTAGGAAATATAGGCAGGGCAACCACACTAAGAGAATTCTAAAAAGAGGAAAGACAGAGATCCAGAGGGTACAGCAAGACAGAGAGAAAGAGGAATGAGAATGTTGCACTGAGCCAAAGGTACCAAGACACATGGCTAAGTATAGATAGAAATATGGATTAACTAAAGTATAAAAGTTAGCAAGTAATAAATCTGAGCCATAGACCAAACAGCATGTAAATTAACATAGACTTTGTATGATTATTTGGATTGCTTTTCTGGACCACAGGGCTAGGCAGGACCCAGAAACTTCTGACTACACCTGGTCAAATACCTGAGCATTGTGATGTTGTCAGCTTAACAGAATCTAGAGCCACCTGAGGTCTGGGTCCAGAGCATAGCTGTGACAGGTTATTTTGATTGCATTTTATTGATAGCAGATACAAACTCACCCACTCTGGGTTATCCCTTTCCATGCAAGTTATTCTGGACTTCGTTTCATTAATTTTATCAACTGGGTATCCATGGACTTGTTCATGAGAGCATCATGATGTTCTGCTTTAGAATTTTGATTTGGGTAGCACTGCCTCAGACCTTGTCATCACCACTAATGGTCACACTCCATGAAAGAAATGGAGGCTCTCTGCCCTCCAGTTCACTCACACTGTTCTCTCAATTCTGTTCCGTGAAGATCCTGGGACTCTTTCCTCAAAATCCTCTCAACTCTCCCTCAAGTCTGCTCTTTTCCTTGTTCCATGAGATAGAATTATGGATTTGAAACACCCCAAACCATTCTCTCCTCTTTCTTTCATTCTGAGTGTTTATATGACCGATGGCTGAGTTGAATTGTAGTAGATTAAACTTGAGCACACATATCTGACTTGAGCATTTATTTGCTTGCATCCTGCCAACTCCACACTTACCACTAAAATCCAAGAAGCCATTGTCATTTGCGGAGTTTTGCAGTAGCCACCTACCTTTCTGTAGACGAACTTCAACTGGCCCCTTGATGCAGAGCAACACAAACGTCTGAGCTTTTCAGGAATCCAAAGTAGAATGACCACAACATGTTCAAATTTGATCACCTCTGAGAATAAAGAGTTACTAATAACAATTATGCAGAAATAACAAACATAAACTTAGATTTTTGCCTGGGAAATGGGGTGCTCCATTATCTTCATCTGTAAGTATCTACATGAAATACTTCCCATTTTCTTTATCTTATTTGGTTTTGATTGTGAATCATTTTATTATCCGACTCCCTCATTATAATGTTCATTACCTGAGAAGGGATTTGTTTTTCTGGTTTTGCTAGATATTTAATGCCTGGAAATGACTGATAAATATTTGAATGTGAATTTAAAAGGCATATGTATACTAATTTAATTTAGCAAATATTTATTGAGATTTTCAAGGCATGAATTCTATGAATAACACAAATAAGGCATGTCTAAGAATTTCTCAAAGTCTAAAAGAACCCTCAAGAAAATATTTTATCCAATATAAAACTTTAATCATGATATTCAAACATTAAAAATATAGATCTATTTTTTTAAAAAATTACTTAAGATATCTTTTTAACGGTGAATAGCAGGATGTTTATAAGGTATTAGAGGCCACAAGGCACAAATTCACAGTCTTAGGGTTTCAGATACTCACAGGAAAAGCAACAACTTACATCAACGTGCATGTGGTACAACCCTCTTGCATTTGTGATTTTGATGATTATATAGCATGCATGTAGTGTTCTGGAGATGTGAGTCATAGATATAATTAAAATTGGTGTAATTAAAGTTAGGGGCGAATATAAGCTGAATTTTATTTGTGATTTTTTTTTTATAAAATGAGTAAGAGAATTTCCTTTTCTCACTAATACAATAGTAATTTGGCCTATGTGATTGAATAGCTCATTATTTTTAAACTTCTGATTACCAGTTTTTCATGGAGTCTTCTGGATCTGCTTTACTTTAATTCTTGATTTCTGGCTCCTATTACACTGTAAGAAGACAGTTTACAAAGGAAAGCAATTACAAAAGAAAGGGGTGAAGCTTTTGTAGCTCTTCCCTGTGGTGGTATATTCAATAAAAAAAATATATTGAAATATCAGAGGACAGAGCCAAGCTATGAAAGTCAGGGAGCAATGACCCATGGCTTTAATCCCAGCACGTGGGAGGCAAAGATCCTCTGGATCTCTCTTTGTCCAAGGCCAAACAGAGCCACACAGTGATGGCACCCACCTAGCTCTAGGAAAGTTAAACCAGGAAGTATATGGCAGGAAAAATCAGAAGTTCTTCCCCTTTACCTGCATACCCAGTAGGACTGAACATTCATGGAGATAGGACCTACCCGATTTGGCCTGAATGAGATGAGAATTGGCTGTGGTTTGTTCCCTTTTTCTCTGATATTTCAGCTTTTCCCCAATATATGGCTCCAGGTTTTATTATGATACCAAAATATAGAACTTGTATAATACTTACTTAAAAAACTTAAAATTATGATCCTCATTTAACCCTAGAAACTAAACATGCAAATGTTTTTTGTTAAAGTTTGCCTAGTAAGCATCCCTAGTTCCATGCTCTGCCTGTAGCCTTTCTTGGCACATGCCCCAAGTTCCTCATATCTCCAACACCCATAGTTTGCATTTCAACTTAAGCTTCATCATCACCATTTCAGCAACTGTGTGCTTAGAGATTCTGCAGGAATTTCAACCCTAGTACACATTGCCTGGAATCATTTGATCTCCCATAGAATCTGGGTGGGAGGCTCCATGATCCCATAACTGCTTATCTCTTCATGTCTAAGGAAATTGTGCCATGTAGACAATGCCAGTCTCTGCCATCCATTCAAACAGGGCCAGGGTCCCCTGAAGAGGCCATCAGTGAAGATAAGGCAATCCTGGTGAAGCTAGGCTTCTATACAGTGAAAGGGGAATTTGGACAGAAATGTTATATGAAAATGAATATGGAGATAACACTTGTATAAGCTACAGGATACTAAAGACTAAAGTCACAGAGGTAATTTTTATCTTAAATTCTTCAGAAGGATGTAACCTTGTCAAGGGATCTGAGTTCAGCTTTTCCCTAATAGACTTTTGATGTCATTACTGACAAACTTGTAAAATAGAAAATTATAATGGGTTCTTGCCAAAAGATGGTTGTATAAAGACTAAATGAGCCTGTGGATGCTAAACACATAAATCCCTGTTTGCTATATAAGTCACTGAGTAGGAACTCATTTATTAGTCTTCAAAAACCATAAGTATCTAGATATGATATTTTATGTAGTTACCCTGACTTAATAATTCTTTGGTTTTATAAATATAAATGCTACTGAAATGAATAAATATCTCATTATGCCAGGTTTCTAAAACTATAGTTCTTGGGTCAAAGACACTTGTATGTTTAGGTCTTTTGATGCCATCTGTTTTAAAATCCACACTGAACAGCTCTGCAAAAGGGACCTCACTGCATGGTGACATCATCATCATTAAATAATATACAAATGTTTTCTTCTTTCATAAAACCACACTTTGATGACTTATGTCACTTATACTGGTAATGAGATGAAACAAAATCTACTAATTTTCAATGTCTGTAGTTGAGTGTTATGTATTTATTTGATTAAAAAATATAAATAAAATCAAGTATCATGGAAAACAGAGCCTGCCTTTGGACAGAGAAATGAAGTTTGAGCTCGTGTGCACATGTTTATTCTTAGAAGAGATTAAACTTTGTTAACTCTTTGATGGCAAGATTTCATTTTCAACTTTACCATGGATGCCCAGGGCATCCTTCTCCAGATAAAACAATTTGCAAATGTTTTCCAGTGACACGTCTTCCGGTCACTGAGCTACAAAGGCCTGGGTTGGTACAGCATTTTGGAGACTGAAATAAGGTTGCATTGGGTCTTTGTGACGTGCCTTGTGCTCAGACTTCCTGAGCACAAAGAGGGCAGAGAAAGGAGATGAGGGAAACAGGCTGGGGCTTTGTGTCTGCTGTGACACAGACACATTCATCAATGCGACTCTGAGTAACAACCTGCTAATATCATAATATCATGGCTTAAAATAAACCATCACACAGACAGTATGTCTCAGAACAAGCCCTTGTCTTCAGGGCTATTTTGCTGGGAAAATTTTGTCTTAAAAGGGACTGACAATAAAACAACTAAAGGACCCATCCCACACCCCTCCACCTCCCACTCCCCACCCCTGTGCACCTTATTAAAGGGTTTTAAATAATTAACCAAACCGAAGATTGCAGGAGAAATGTTCTGTGGAGACTTTCTCATGGGTTGCTCCTGGGATGATCTTGGGAGTCCATCCACTTAGCTCACAAGAGTAATTCCAACTCCATGAATGGTGTAAGTGAAGACTGTCTTTCCTTTGAGCCAGTCACTTGCTGGGCCTTGCTTAGCCCTTCTGCTCCTCTTTTCCCTGTTAGACCTTTGGCCTTTAGGGTGGACCCCCTTTCAGGATGGCTCCCTCTCATCTCCATCCTTTAATTGTCCATATGAACAACATGAATATGGGATTTTATCTCCTTAAGTGGGAGTGTTGGCTGTACACAGAACAGCAGCCCCCAACTCATTCATTCATTCTCTCTCTTTTTTTTCTCTCTCTCTCCTTCTCTCTTTCTCCTTCCCCCTCCTTTCACTTCTAATGCTTGAGCCACTTTAACCATAGTATTTCATGGCAGTTTTCATGTTCCTGCCACTCAAGGGCCATCTGTGAGCTGACAGGTACTTACAGACTGGTCTCAATTGCTATGGGTTGGGACTCATCTCTCATAGGGACGAGGGCAGCTTCATAGTCCTTTCCAAACTGGCAAATGTAAACATTTCTGCAACTGGAAGTAAATATTTCCTAGTGTTCAAAGAAAGTATATTCTCTCTCCTAAGCTGTTCTTTTAAGTGACTGAGCAGCTTTCCTGGATATCTAGACAGTGCTTTCATTGTGTGATTATTTTCAGCTTCTGGAATAGTGAGCAAGGTAAATGAGTCCCATTTTATATCCAACTCAATGAAAAATTAAGTTAGGATACAGAAATACATAGTTAACAAGAATTCTAAATACTTATTTTTTATAAACACAATTATTTTTATATGTGGTAATTATAGAGACTTGATCAAAATATCCCAAAACTGGAAGGGTACAGGCTTAAGGATCATCCTAGATTACATGGGAGTTTGAGGTAATTCTGAGACATTTTCTAAAAAAATAGTAAACTGTAAGGAAGTGTTTGGAGAGAGGAAAAAGAGAAATATTGTAACCTTAATATAGTCTCAGCAATTAACATTATCATTATAATAGTAGCAAGAATAATAAAGAGCACTTTTGATGTGTAACAGGATGTGAGGAGACAGTTATTCTAGATGTTAGGACATACTGAAGATCTACACACCATCAAAGACGAAAGGTACCACAATGTCTTGTACTTAGAACTGACATTCTTCTTATTGGCTGAATTGTGTCTCTCTCAAAATTTATATGAAGCTTAGTACCTAGAACTTCAGATTGTGACACTATATTTTTTAAAGATTTACTTATTATGTATATAGTTTTCTGTATTCCTGTAGGTAAGAAGAGAGTACCAGATCTCATCACAATTGGTTTTGAGCCACCATGTAGTTGCTGGGAATTGAACTCAGAACCTCTGGAAGAGCAACCAGTGTACTTAACCTCTGAGCCATCTCTCCAGACACTATTTTTAAGTAAAGCAATTAAGTTAAAGTCAGTCCATTTATGTGTGCTCTAGTCCAATCTACTGCATTCATATAGAAAGACAAGAGACATTGGAAAGACATCAAAGCAAATGCCTACGTGAGCACTCAGTGAAAGATGGCCCTCTGAAAGCCAGCATGTGAGCCCCAGGAGAAGTTGCACCAGCTCATCTATTGATCTTGGATCTCTTACTCCGAGTCATAAGGGAATAAGTTTCAGTTCTTTAAGCAATCCAGTGTGTGGTTCCTTGCTGTAGCCCTATTACTCTAATATACTCACTGTGCATGGGAGAAATAAAGAGGGGTAGAGATCCTGACTCACCAAGAGCTGTGTCCTCTGGTGTTAGATGTGTGACTCTGGAAGGAGAAGTCTCCCATTCTTTCCTGCTTCTTTTGTCTATCTTTAACTTGCCAATCAGAGAAGGATCATTGAGGCTGGAGTGATGGCTCAGCAGATAAGAGTATACAGCACTTGCAGTGGACCTGAATTCAGTACCCACTATCCCAATGGCAGCTTACAAATATAACTCCAGTTCAAGAGGATCTGAACTGTATTCTGGGCCCTTGTGGCACTAGGCACAAACCTGGTGAGCATATACATGAGTGTGTGATGTACAGGTAAAAGCTTCTAGGGGCCTGGGGACCAGCCTGGCCTCGGTCTGGGATGGTATCTCAGGGAGTCCCAGGTTGGAATTCCACAAGGCAGGGAAAACAGTTCCCACTCAAAAGACCAGCCCTCCTCAAAGCAGTGGTTTGGCTCTGTGCAGAAACCCAGTAGCCAGGACTCGGAGTACCTGGGACTCAGGGCTGGCAAGACAGGTGGACTTGGAGGTGTGCGCTGTGAAGGATCTGACATCTCTTCCACCAAACAGGAGGAAGTGCTCTTTCCTTTTGGATTCACTATGTAGCAAGGCTCTGGTTTAGCAAATCCAACAGTGGCTGGCTATGAACTGAAAATGTCCAAGAATCCAGAAGTTGCTCAGTCCAGTAGGCTGGATGTCTCAGCAGGTCTTCGGTGATCCCTGAAATCCTAAAGAAGTAGGCTCTGATGCTAGCAAAGTAAAAGACTTGGCAGTAAGATGACAGTGGGCAGGCAGAGTGCAGAGTTGAAATTTTCTTATTAGTAAACATTTTTGGCATCTTGTGGATTATATTAATTAGCTGGACATATAAAAGTTATATATTGTTTAATCCTGGCTAATTCTTTGGCTGTCATGGAATGAGGCTTATCATAGATTCTTTATTCTCAAATATTTAAATATTTTCTCTTGTGGCTTCAGTGTTGAGCTGTGGACAATGTACTTGGGAAGTTTGTCAGTTCTGTATAGGAAAGTTGAGTTGTTAAAATAACATTTGTGATGTGATATGGTCATATACTTACTAGAGCAAGATACCTTAGACTATACTGTTAAATCATACCTTTATTCCCAAGGACAAACATGAGTTAGCAGACTGTTTGAAGTCTAAATATATTTCTGATAATGCATTACCTCCTTTTCCTTTATTTTAGTATGCACTCTTGTCTTGCCATGTTCAGTTGCAATTACTAGGAGAAAATACATATGCCAGCTTCCAGAAAAGCTATGCCTTTAATAGGATGTCTATCATAAATGTAAACTGAAGAAGTCATGACAATGAGAATGTCTGGACTGTGTGATAATCTCCTCAATGTCTGTAAACATTCTAAAATGCACGCACTAAGTTGGAAGACAGGACTGATGCTATTAAAGTTGGTTATAAACCATGATTGATCCCACTTTTCAGTACAGCATCAAAGCTGTAATTTCATCAGGGAAGCACAACATCCCTGCCATTGTCACACCATTTGGAAATCAGCACAGATTTAGGCAGCAGGATGGGTTTCTTCTGCAGTGTTAGGAGCATCAGAACGTTTTCCCCCTGATTTCGAAAGAGCCAGCTGCTCTGATGTTTTGGGAATATTCCCATATGTTTTGAATGGAGAAAAATGAAATGCAGCCAAACCAAAGCTTTTAACTTTATAAAGGAGACAAAGCTTTTCAAAACTTTCTCAACCAGAAAGTTTATAATTAGAGTATTAATTTCCTGGAGGGAATTTGTAGTTCTTTGTATAACTTAAAGGACAAAGTTTTGATCTATTCTCTCATAGAGTTTTATTTTGAACTTGGAATTCATGGTCCAGTGAACCAAAAATAGCCCCCAATGGCTGGCTTAGAAACTAATTTGAGAGCCACCAGAAATGTATTAAGCATGAATGAACAGTGCTCAGAACTTAAAGTCTCACGGCCATCAGAGAAATGTTCAAATGTACTTTACAGATAAGGAAGGTCATGTTTGCGTGTGAGCTCACTGCTACAAAGACACCTGTTTCACTAGTGCTAACAGTAGACTATATAAAGTTTTAAAAAGAACAGGCCATATTCTATCCCTAGAACACACCATTGGGCCTTAAATCCCTGAGACTTATGAATCACTATGGCTCAGATATCAACCATCTTTTTTCAGATCTATGGTGACAATTTTTCCATTAATCCATAGTTTTTTGAGGTTCTGTGAAGCAAGAAAGGAGTTGATGAGGCTTGGAAAATTTACACCAACTTGGCTAAAAACATGGGAAGATGTGTTTTCCAGGGTATTTTGTCTGGAGGTGACCTCCACATCTGGAAATTTTGTATAGACTGGAGCCTATGAAATGTGTATGCAACTTTAAGTTTGAAGAATGGTTAACCTGAGATGTTGTCTGATAAAGAAGAAAACAGATTTAGATTATGGGTCACTTCCTTGTGTTTAACAAGACAGTGGAAACAAAGGCCTTGTCATTTGAGATTCTAAAGTTCACATGTATTCTAAGCTTCTATTTGTAATAGTTTTAGGATTTATTGATCTATGTTTATACATATGGAAGTTTTGCCTGCATGTGTGTATATGTATGTACCACATATGATTACTCATGCTCATGAAGGTCAGAAGAAGGTGTGGTGCCCACTGTTCGTGGAGTTACAGATAGTTATGAGCTGTCATGAGAGTGATGTGAACCATACCTGGATCATCTTCAAGAGCAGTAAGTGCTCTCTCAACCACTGATCCATCTTTCCAGTCAGTCCCCAGGTTCATGTATATATGAACATTTCTCTGATGGCCATGAGACTGTAAGTTCTGAGCACTGTTCATTCATGCTTCATACATTTCTGGTGGCTCTCAAATTAGTTTCTAAGACAGCCATTGGGGGCTATTTTTGGTTCACTGGACCATGAATTCCAAGTTCAAAATAAAACCATATATATATGTATATACCAATCTAGTGGGAACAATTTCTCAGTTGGGAGTCCTTCTTTTCAAATTACTCTAGCTTGTACCAAGTTAACAAAAAACTAAATAGGACAGTCACATTTAATTTAAACGGGAGCAGTTTAATTGTTTAAGTAACATGGATAATAATATGGCCTAATTGTTAGTGATAAATCTAATAAATGGCAATGAAGACTTTTGCTACCACTGGAGGTTAAGTATATCCCAACAATTGGTAATCTTATATTTTTAACAATTTCTTTTAGAAATGTTTTATTTTATAGCTCAAGATATTAAAACCTAGACAGCTTGTGTTGATTTAAGTAACTGAGCTACTAAGCGGAGAGCCAGAAAGAGAAACTTGCTTTGCCTCTTACCAGGTACAAAACCTTCATGCTCATTGTTATACCTTCTTGGTTACAGTGTCCATAGGCACAGTGGGAAAGGAGGTGCCATTTTGTTCTTTTAACATTTGTTTTTAGTGTGTGTGTGTGTGTGTCTGTCTGTCTGTCTGTGTTTGTGTCTGTGTGGGTATGTTTCTTTATGGTAATGTTTCTCTCTGTGTTTGTCTGTGTTTATCTTTGTGTGTGTGTGTGTGTGTGTGTGTGTGTTTGTGTCTGTGTGGGTATATTTCTGTGTGGTTATGTTTGTGTGTTAGTGTCTGTGTGGGTATATTTCTGTGTGGTTATGTTTGTGTGTTAGTTTATGTTTATCTTTGTGTATGTTTCTGTGTGAATATGTGTGTGATTGTGTGTGTGTATGTATGGTTGCATGTGTATGTGTATTTCTGTGTGTATATGTTTTTGTGTATATATATGTGTGCATGTGTATGTTTCTATTGTTGGTATGTCATGCTCTGTGTGTATATCTAGGTGTGTGGTAGGGGAGTATATGCCACATGTGTTCTGATGCTCACAGAAAGCAGAAGAAAGAGTCAGATCCCACAGAACTGGAGTTACAAAGTCTTAGGATCCTCACATCCAAGGTGCATGCTGGGTACCAAAGCTCAAAGCCTGGTCCTCTGTAAGAACAGTACATACTCTTAACTTCCAAGTCATCTCTCTTGTTCCAAGATGGTACCATTTTGACTTAAAGGAGGGTTGGATCTTCAGTATACTGATTATATATTTCTGCATTTGTATACCCCTTTTATCTCTTTTCCCATTTAGCATTAAGAACATAGCACTTCATGGTACCACAGACCCTTTCACATATAAAGTTTTGCTATTTTTCTTCAGAGATGGGAAAACATCATTATGTATGAAAGAATAAAGGAAATGGGATGTTTATACAAATTCTAAAACATAATTATAGAATCTCCATCTCTAGCTTAGGTTTAAGAGGCGTTGGAGGTTTGCTAGAAGCACTTTAACACTTGACTGACATTCTTTACATGAGGATAACAGAGAAAACAGACTCAATTGGAAAGTAGAAGCTGTCTTGCTTCACACTATTCACCTACCTCACCTTCAAGCTGAGTCTCTGCTGAATCCAATTGTCTAAGACCCAGCAATCCCCTTGTGTATAAACACTCTTGTAGAGTGCTAGGCACCAGATATTGTGCTGGGTGTTGCTAAAGAGATGTGCATCAGAATGACAGAGTGGGAGTAACAGAAGAATCCTGACTTTTAGGTCAAATCACACCATGCTTCATGGATCTAGAACCTGCAGCTTCTGTTTCTTCCAAGGGCTTGTAACAGCTAGGGACAGTATCCCGAGAAACAGCATATCTTCTGCTTCACTTTCAGGCTTCTTAATTTTAAAAAAAAAGGTATGGACATGATCATGCATGTCTTTAATTCTAGCTCACAGAAACCAGAGGGCAGAGAATAAGAAATTTGAGGCCAACATAAAATATACACATTCAAAACTATCCTTGTTTGCATGTAGAGATGCTATCACAGAACAAATGAAACAAAGACTTGGGCTGCAACTCAGAGAATGCTTGCCTAAAATGTAGCACAAAGTCCAAGGTTTTATTCCAGCATGCAAAGCAAAAATAAATAAAGAAATAAATAACAAATTCTGTTTATTTGATAATTGGTTCTATGACACAATAAATTTATTCTTGTAGCCTGTATATACTTACAAATTTATGTGAGGCATATTTGTAGGGGAGTGTGTATGTGTAAAGAATGGGACATGCTGGAGATGATTAATGTGTAAAGCTGATGGTTTATCTCAGTCATGAAATTTAATTTGGGATTTTATACTTCGTGAGTCAAGATTTTTATACATTTAAACTTTTGATGTGTGTAGAGAGATAGTCTAGTGTTTAAGAGCATTCATTGCTCTTTCAGAGGACCCAGGTTCAATTCACAGCATCTACATGGAGACTTTCAGTCATTTTTAGCTCCAGTTCCAAAGAATCCAAAGCCATCTTCTGGCTTTCATGAGCACTGTATACATGTGATGCATAGATATAGATGCAGGCAAAACACTCATATGTATAAACCCTCCATAGGTGGGATGCCTGCTGTACCAGTCACTGTCTAAAGAGTCTGATTATTAAACTAGTTAAAGGTGCTGAAAAATACCATGATCAGTTTGAGATTGTACCTTACTTCATCATAACCAGCTAATCAAAAAGCAGAGAGTATCCAAATCAACAAAATCAGAAATGAAAAGGGGGACATAACAACAGACCCCAGGAAATACAGAGAATTATCAAGTCATACTTTGAAAATATATATTTCACAAAAATGGAAAACCTAGAGGAAATGGACAGCTTTTTGGACAGGTACCATTTACCAAAGATAAATGAAGACCAGATTAATTACCTAAACAGACCTATAACCCTAAAGAAAATTGAAGCTGTCATTAAAAGCCTCCCAAGAAAAAAAAGCCCAGGTCCAGATAGTTTCAGTACAGAATTCTACCAGATATTCAAAGAAGAATTACTACCATTACTTCTCAAACTATTTTACACAGTAGAAACTGAAGGAACTTTGTCAAATTCCTTTTATGAGGTCACAATTACCATAATACCCAAGCCACTCAAAGATGCAACAAAGAAGGAGAATTACAGACCAATTTCCCTCATGAATATTGTTACTGAAATACTCAACAAAATTTTGGCAAACTTTATACAACAATATATAAAAAATATCATCCACCATGAACAAGTAGGTTTCATCCCAGAAATGCAGGGCTGGTTTAACATACGAAAAACCATAAATATCATCCAACATTTAAACAAACTGAAGAAAAAAAAAACCACAGGCACTGAAAAAGCCTTTGACAAAATCCAACATTTCTTTATGATAAAAGCCCTAGAGAGGTCAGGAATACAGGGAAAATATCTAAACATAATAAAGGCAATTTACAAGAAGCTGACAGCCAACATCAAACTTAATGGAGAAAAATTCAAAGCAATCCCACTAAAATCAGGAACTAGACAAAGATATCCTCTGTCATCTTATCTATTCAATATAGTTCTCAAAGTTTTAGCTAAAACAATAAGAGAATGAAAGGATATTAGGGGGATACAAATTGGAAAAGAAGAAGTGAAACTATCTCCATTTGCAGATGATATGATTGTATACATAAGTGACCCACAAAATTCTACCAGGGAACTTCTACAGCTGATAAACACCTTCAACAATGTAGCAGGATACAAGATTAACTCAAAGAAATCAATAGCCCTCCTATACACTAAAGATAAAAGGGCTGAGAAAGAAATAAGTGAAACATCACCCTTAATAATAGCTGCAAATAGCATTAGATACCTTGGAGTAATGATAACCAAAGAAGTAACAGTTCTATTTAACAAAAACTTTAAATCACTGAAGAAACAAATTGAAGAGGATATCAGAAAATGGAAAGATCTCCCATGTTCCTGGATAGGTAGGATCAACATAGTAAAAGTGGTCGTTCTACAAAAAGCAATCTATAGATTCAATGCACTTCCCATCAAAATCCCAACACAATATTTTACAGACCTTGAAAGAACAATACTCAACTTCATTTGGAATAACAGGAAAGCTAGGATTGCCAAAACAATTTTGTTCAACAGAAGAACCTCAGGAGGCATCACCATCCCTGACTTCAAGTTATACTATAGAGCTACAGTAATAAAACAGCTTGGTACTGGCATAAAAACCGACTTGTGGAACAATGGAATAGAACTGAGGATCCAGACATTAACATAAAAACCTATGAACACCTGATCTTCCATAAAGAGACCCAAAATATTCAATGGAAAAAAAAGATAGTATCTTCAACAAATGATGTTGGCATAGCTGGTTGGTAGTGTGTAGAAAAATGCAAATAGATTCAAGTCTGTCACTCTGCACAAAACTCAAATCCAAGTGGATCAAAGACCTCAACATAAACCAAGACACTGTGAACTTGATAGAAAAGAAAGTTATAAATACCCTCCAACAAATTGGCACAAGCGACCACTTCCTAAACATAACACCAGTGGCACAGACACTAAGAGCAATAAGAGGGACCTCCTAAAACTGAGAAGCTTCTCTAAAGTCAAGAACACAGTCAATAAGACAAAACGACAGCCTACAGAATGGGAAAAGATTTCCAACAACCCTACAAGTGATAGAGGACTGATCTCTAAAATATATAAAGAACTCAATAAACTAGAGCCGAAAACCTTGAATAACCCAATCAAAAAATGGGGTTCAGAACTAAAAAGAGAATTCCCAGCAGAATTAGCAATGACTGAAAGGCACTTGAAAAAGTGCACAACATCTTTAGCCTTCAGAGAAATGTTAACACCTTACACCTATCAGATTGGCTAAGATAAAAGACACAGATGACAGCCTATGCTGGAGAGGTTATGGAGCAAGGGGAACACTCCTCCATTGTTGGTGGGAGTGTAAGTTTGTTCAGCCACTTTGAAATGCAATATAGAGGTTTCTCAGAAAACTAGGAATCAATCTCCCCAGGGATCCAGCAATACCACTTCTGGGTGTATACCCTAAAGATGCACATTCACACTCCAAAATCATTAGCTCAGCTATGTTCATAGCAGCATTATTCATAATAGCAAGAACCTGGCAACAACCTAGATGTCCCTCAACTGAAGAATGGATTAACAAACTGTGGTACATCTACACAATGGAGTACTACTCAACAGTAAGAAAAAATGATATCCTAAAATTCACAGACAAATGGATGGATTTGGAGAATATCCTCCTGAGCTAGGTATCTCAAACCCAGAAAGATAAGCAGGGGATGTATTCACTCATTAGTGGACTCTAAATAAAATGCAAAAAGCAAAGCATGTTGAAGCTGAAAACCACAACCACTGAACAGCTTGGGATCTGAAACAACTTGGACTGGCACCTTGGATCCCACTCCCTCCAGAGGAACACCTGACCCAATCTTGATGTTGGGGTGAGGAAAGCAGACTTGCCAGGAGTGGATGCTGAACTAAACCATATTGGGACCTTGTGACCTCCTACCCTTACTGGGGAGGAGATAAAGCGATGTGGAGAAGAGAAAGTGACTAGAAGGGGTTGGAGGGGGAAGGGAACTTGAACAAGGATATACACAGATAAAAAATGACTTTATTCATAATAAAAATAAATAAATAAAATTTTCAAATAGCTAATTAAAAAAAGAAAAAAAAACAGAGTGAAGTTTTCTCATCCTAAATATCTCCCATCAGGTACCATGTCCTAACATTTTTTGCATGAAGACAAAGTTTTTGACACATAAATTTAGGGTGCACATTCAAGTCATTGCAGACACTATCCCTACCATTGAATCATCCTACCACTGGAAGTCATATGCTTTCCTTTTAGCCATTTCCAAAAGCCCTTACTGCCAAATACTATAACAAATGTATGAGAGCTTCAACATGTGGAATTTGGGAATACACACATATAGAAATCACATTATGTTAGAAAAAAGACCCAATTTCCTGGGCTAGAGACAGAGCACAACTTATTATTTATTATATTGTTCATCAGAGTCAATGCCTATGGCAGATCAGCAGCTTTCTCTTCCAGTCCCTGATCTCAAGTTCCCACACAGTGCTGTTGTAAACAGAGGAGAATTGTATATGTACTGAGTTGACTGAACAAGTGCACACTGAATTCAGGAAATCGAGTTTTGTGTGTGGTGGGAAGTAAACACACTTATTCTCTACTTTAGTGGGAAAAAGTCTTCCATGGTTCTGCAAACATCTTTGCAAACATTGTCTGGGATGAGGAGCTATTTGACAACATTAAGACTGGCAAGAGACTTGTGGGGAATTGGTTCTCCATGTTTATCTCCCTAATTTTTTTTTATTTCTTGGTGCCTGAAAGGGTTCTCCATTTTTATTGCCATCTTAGACTCATGACCAAAACCAACACAGAGAAGAGTTTTCATACTGGTTATTTTAGTAGTCCTGGTGCTCAGTTAGATAAGCTTTTTATAGATGGCCTGATTGGCTGTGTATAAATTGACCACTAAGTGTACCAGAAAGAACAGATACAAAGACAACTTATGGAAAATGTTTTCCCTGGAACCCAGGTTTGAGCATCAAAAAGTGTAGATTGATTTGGGTAAAGTCTACTTGGAAAGATCAGGACCTGGAGACCTTAGGGCTTTGTTCCAAAACAGCCAGCACTGACTGGGACAGTCAGGGAGCTGCCCAGATAGCAAATGCTGCTCTCATCCTACTGATGACTCACTTCCTGGCCAGGCCTGCTAGGCCTGTTCCTGAGATCCATTCCTAAGATCATTGTCCTATGAATGCCATTGCACAGATTTCATGGAGAGGCACCTGTAGGATTGAGAGACTTTCCAGGTCAAATTTCTATTATCACATAGTTCTTCTTCTAGGGCTCTGGGTGTGGCCATAGCCCAGGGTTTAAGGATTGGAGTGTGATAACAATGGTGGGCATTGTTGTTAGTGTCAGGACCTTCAAATTTATTATCAGGTCTCCTAGCTCTATCAGCCTTTTTGTTTTCTGAGTAAATCAAGACTGAATCTTTTGAGTTGTTTTCTATTTCTCTTTGTATTATGGGCAGGGGACTTAAACTGTTTTAGCTACAAGAAGATTGAATGCTAGTCTTTAAGGTCCTAAGATCATTCAAAACATTTAGGCAGCTGTTTCTATGAGTCATGTAAAGCCTGGAGCAATGTTGTGAGGTTGAAACCATTATTACTCCCTTAATGATAAAGCTACAGCACAACAATCTAGCATTTGTAGTAAGTAGAAGCTTAGACCCAAATGGGTGGGTGGATTGCTAAGCCTTCATCTTATCACTCCACTGTAAGGCATAGCACTGGGAATTCACTGCAGAGACTTGACCACATAATCTGAGATAGAGACAGTCTCTTGGGAGGGAAGCACAGGGGGAATTATCAGTGATGTTCTTCAATCCTTCATGGTTTTAGTCTAAGACTGTCTTCATTCATAGATCAGATTAAATTCATATTTTTTAAGCTAATTCTCAGCTAACAGTGAAACGGCCTATGAGGGAAAAATTAATAGTTTTCACTGTCTATGAAGTTTTGGAGTTGAATGTCATTTATACCTAGATATGTATATACATATGAGAATGGAGAAATCATGACGTACTGAGCGTAGTTATTGAGGTTCAAACCTCATTAGTGTCAACATATTTTGAAAGAGAGGCACACATTAGTAAAATGAGGGGAATTGCATCAAACAGAATAAAAATAGTATGTACAGCTGGCTGCTGAGCCGATTCTCAGATGTCTGGCACTGTTAACTTTCCTAAGCAACATCCAGCGTGAAAACAAACAATGGCAATAAAACTCTCCATACCAGCTATTGATCCAAAGCAACAAAAATCATCCATAACACACTGGGGATTATTTAATGACTACAAGGGGAACCAGAGATAATAAGATTCACTGCTCATTGCAAGCAGAGCCCAGAGGCTCTGAAAAAATGGTGGTGAAAGAATATTCTTTAGTATCTGAATACTAGCTCATTCCAGAAAAGTGGCTGGTTATTCTCATCACAAATGTCAAGTGACCAGGGCAGAGACAAAAATCATAAAGGATTGGGAGAGACAATGATGGTGAGTGACAGGCTGGGAGAGGGAAAAGGAATGATGTTAGTTGACTCTACAGGTGGTGACCACCCCTGTGCTGTTGAGCTCAGGCCTGCAGGGAGCAGGACACCCTGTGGTCACGGGTAGTCTTCTTCCCTGCACCTTTTCATTAGCCTACTACAACACTGCCTTGATTCCTTTCTGATTGTCACAAAAACTGCTTTTGAGAAAACAATAATATTTAAGGAAAGCTTCTCACAATTTCTCCCACTTGGGAATTATTGACAATTATGTACACCCCCAAAACGCTTGAATTTGACAAACATGAAATTTCACCTAATGCAGTCTGTACTTTGAATCTTTTCTCTGTGTCAGAAACATTTTATGTGAAATATTTCTGCATTCTGTCTCCCCAGAGCAGACACAAGTACATCATGGAGTCACTAGTGTTAGCCTTCAGACCTGCCCCTTGCCCACCCATTGCCCTCACAATGTCATTCTACATAAAGTCGCCTTTAAGGAAAGACCCCTCCCCATTCACCTTCTTTTCCTTCCTCTCTCTTGCCATGAGGCTGTGCACACCTCCTCTCTTCTTTCCTTTCCTCTTCTTTTCTTTTTTTTCTTCTCTTATCCTCCACCTGTTTTTTCTTTCCTTCCCCTTTTCTCTCTCCCCTTAATAAAACTTTCCATGTAAGTGCTGCTTGTATGCTGTGTCTTTTCCTGTGGCTTCCACCTGCCTATACCAGTTGGCTCCAGTTGGCCAAGGTCTCTCTCCTGCTGGCTCTCTCCTACAGTTGGGTTACCTAAAAGAAGTTAATAGCATAGATAATACATAAACCAGGATGAGTGAGATCCATGGGTAGTGATGTCGGACATTTACTGCTTCTAGACTACTGAAACCATGGGGAATGGGTGGGGGGGACTTATGAGGAAAGAGATTCTAAGGCAAAGATAGTGCAAACCCAAGCTAACCCAGAGGAGTGGAGGGCACAATGCCTGAGCTTCCTCTCCCTTCTTCCTCTGACCTTACAATGACTCTGCTCCACGCCAGTGCTGCCTGAAGTGAGAACATTAGGTCTTTTGCTTGCTATTCTGGCAGGTCAGTATCCCAGAGTGAGGAAGGCAATGGAGGATATTTGAGAAGGTAGGAGAAGACAGAGATCCAGCAAATGCTCTAAATTTTCAACATGAAATTTACTGAATTAAAGGTAAATAATATGTAATATTTGTGCTCATTTTTAACAGACCAGCATAGAGATGTTATCCGTATACAAGGAATAGAAATGGTTTTCAGAATCCTTGTTGAGTAGTTACTACTAACCCCCCCCCCGCCGCCAACGAACCCTGACTCAGATAAATCCGTTTTCAAACTTTGCTCATATAAGCAGCTAAGTGAGTTTTTAGTTGTATTTCAGTTGAATACTGTTTAGGAAAAACAGCTGAAAATGCTGCTATGCCCAGTGCAGGATGAGCTAAAAAGCTACAAAATCTACTTGACTGTACTTGCAGAGAAAATGATGGCATTAGAAGTTAAACACACATTGGTCAAACTTGATCCCCTACGGCAGGCATTTTGAAAAAAAAGAATAATTTATGCTCATCTGTTCAGAGAAATACTGTGTAACTATGGTTTATGATCTGAACTGTGAAACACATACCTTGTCATTCTGCAAAAGCAATATTTCAGAGTCAACAAAAAGAATCTAGGCTGAGAAGGACTGGCCTGGTGTCTTCAGGCAGCAATCCTCTCCCTCCTGGGAAGTTAATCACTTTCTGCAAAGCATGATTTCTTCATCTTTAAAGTGGCTGTGGTTCTGTTGATTAAAAGACATTCATGTTTGCTGAGCCCCTGTTTTCTATTCTGCATTGTGCTAATGTTTCTATGTGCTTTTCTCAGTCATCTTGGAGTAAGGCTAGCAATATTGTAGTCATTTTTATAAGCAACAAGTAAAAATCTCAAGTCACCTGTCCTGACGCATACCTACAGGAAGGTCCTGGCACCTATCCCTGACGTAAGTGCTGGATATGTCTTTATTTCTCAGCTCACTTACCAAACTGTTCTTACTAATCATGTCAGTCTGTGCCCTGGGATGGAAAGGAACTAAACTAGTGTGGCTGGGTTGATGGATGTGTGTGATAATCTTATAAGCTCCCATTAAAAGAAAATGTAATGAATAACTAATAAAAAGTAATTGTAGAAGGTGTGATGATACCTGTCTGTAGTTCAAGCACTTGGGAGGCTGAGGCAGGAGGCAGGAAGATCTGAAGGCTGTCTGGGATATATAGTGTATTACATGACAACTTGGACTACAAAGTGGAATCTTGTTTCAAAAGAAAAGTGATTGTGTAAATTCCAAAAAACATTTGTACTTATTTATGGTTAGTTAGTATGGAAATGGATAGACATATATGTATGTTTCCAATTTACTCTTAAGCTTTCATACACATAAAAGTGAATTATCTCACAACCATTCAGAGAAAAATAGACATGTACTGAAAGCATTGACCTTGAAGAGGCAGGCTTTGGACTTCATGGAAGCACAAAGCATCTTTCATTTACTCAGACATGGAAAGTTCATTAAGCTCTCACTATATTCCAGGTAAATCAGAGAACTGTAGAAAACAACACACACACACATAATGCTTGTAGACTGAAAAAGCTTCTGGAGCTTCTGTCAGCAAGGTTCTTTAAAGTAGAACACTGTTTGTTCTGAAAGATCTGGAATTAGTGATGGTAACCTGTAATAATAGAACATGAGAGAGCTTCTAGGTGATTGATGTGTTCTGTATGGATTGCACATGGGACACAGTGCAAAATAAAAACTGCTACTCATTACACGGTTATAGAGAGGGGATGAGGGAAGGGCTCAGACTGGGGTAGGGGGGCTTGCTGTTCTTCCAGAGGATATTTGGAGGTGGGTTTCTTGCACCCACCTATATCAAGTGGTTCATAACTACCTACTGACTATGGTTTCAGGGAATCTGATGCCCTCTTCTGGCTGTCATGGGTACACACACTCACTCACACACACACACACACACACACACACACACACAACGTACCCTTGCACACACAAATAAATAAAAATATTAAAAAAGCATTTATAGAATTTTCGGAATGACTGTTAGCAAAGCATTACTCTGAGTGTTGTCTACTGTGACCAGCACAGGTCACACACCCATGATACTGGCTCTGGCCACCCAGAATGCATTTATTAAGTCATTAGTGAATACATAAATACATTATATCTTAATATAAAATTGAAAAATTATGGAAAATTAACAATAAAATTAAGTATACTTGGAGTGAAATTTTGCCAGGAAGAAAGCCATTTGTGTAAATAATTAATTCACTCCCAGATGTTAATTGAATCACACTTTAGAGGTGTGTGTGTGTGTGTGTATGTGTGTGTGTTTTCTATACATGGTTATTACATTAAAACAGATGAGAAATTTTCAGCTACCCTCTTAGCCTCCAACTATAGCCCAGTATCCCAGGGGAAAATGTCATTTTTTACTCTGGGTTATCTGACTAAGAGTTTCCTGCTAAAAATGTAAAAGTATAAATACTTTTACTATATAACAAGATTTAGTGTGAATTTTAGTAATACCTTTACTCTAAAATTTTGTTGAAAACAAAACATTAAAGATGCCATGTAGAAAAGCCAGCCCATCTCTTGTTTGTGGGACATATCACTAAAAGTGCTATTAAATTGGCTTTTAACAATGCATAGTCGTCAATGAGACATGACTAAAATAGTGCATTATAAGTCTGTACTTAAATGAAATATAGCAGTTGGTTAAGGGGAATCAGTGCACAGGTGGTGTTGGTAGAACCTGTGGCCATATCAGTGTCCATAGCTATGGGAGAAGGAAGGCTGAGTCTGGAAGAGGAGGCGCAGCCCTCACTTGCATCCTCTGAGTATGGGGCTCAATCGAGAGCGTGCGGTACATGGCCCTTTGAGTTTTAAATTGCTGTTCAAACTAGATAATTAAAGTTTTTTCTAATTTAGGAGTTCTTCTAGTTTATGACTTCCTGAGAAGCAAACCAATTATCTAGAAAAAGGTTATTTTACTTTTTTTTTTTCAATTTGGCAACTAACTGTGCTTTATAATGTCTTGCCTGTAGCTTACATAACTGAAATGATTTACCATTTCTTAGTTACCTAAATGACAGCTGATATCGTGTGCGCCGCGCCCAATCCCGTCCAGCAGGAAAAGACACAGCACCAGGATTCTTCTGTGGTAATTGACCAGGTCCTTTATTGTTACAGATACTTTTTGCAGCAGTAGCCCCTTGCAGTAGTTCTTCCTTTCTCTCCCAACCTGTGCAGCCAGTTTTAAGCTCAAGTCCTTCACTCAGCTAATGCCGCGTGGGCCTTCACCATAGGGCCACGCACACGGAAGCAAGCTAGTCAATTCAGCACATCCCATGGATGGAGTTAATTATTACTAGAAGCATTCGCTATCAGGAAGGCGGGGAACAGGAGCCAGCGCCATCTTTAAGGTGCGGCAGCTGCCAACAGCTCCCCCTTTTTGTTTTAATAAGACACAGGTAGGGCAGTGGTCCATTCTCTGCTGTGCAACTGGAACATAATCCTAAGAGTATCGTTGAGGCGCCCCCCTAGACATCCCAGGACCCGTCCATACCCTAGTTTTCGCAGAGGTGGGAGGTTCAGGGCAATACCCACATGCAAATGGACGTGCTCCTCTCAAACTCCTAAAAACATAGCTAGGTAGTTTGACTGCACGACTTAGTGTCGCAACCTGCGTCTCTGCTATGGGGAACTAATCATTTAGTTCTCAAGGCGGCAAGCCA
>PVIH01011094.1:0-71165 GCA_004025045.1 Sigmodon hispidus | reverse complement strand
ATGTCCCTCAACTGAAGAATGGATTAACAAAATGTGGTACATCTACACAATGGAATACTACTCGGCAGTAAGAAAAAATGATATTCTAAAATTCACAGGCAAATGGATGGATTTGGAGAATATCCTCCTGAGCGAAGTATCACAAACTCAGAGAGATAAGCAGGGGATGTACTCACTCACTAGTGGTCTCTAAACAAACGAACAAGAAAAAAAAGCCAAACATGCCCAAGCAGCAAACCACAACCACTGAATAGCTTGGGATCAGAAACACCCTGGACTGACCCTTCAAACCCCAGTCCATCTATAGGAACACCTGACTCACTCTTGAGAGAGGGGGCACAAAACTGGATTTGGCCGGGAGTGAAGACTGATCCAAGCATTGTTGGGCCAGTGTGACCATAGGACTGTCGGCTCCCTGCCAAGGGAGGGGATGGGGAGTTGCAGAGAATAAAAATGATCAAATGTGTTGGGAGGGGGAAGAGACCTTCAATAAGGATATACAGGGATGGAAAAAAAAATTCAGAGGGAAAGCTGAACACAAAGAAAATATATGTGTAGCAATCTTATTTGCATTTCCACCCTTGATAAGCCATGCTTATGATTCTTATCCTCTGTATAGTTATTGTTAACTCTTCGGCATTTTTAAAATTCTTTTTACTGTTTTTTTTTGATAAATACAAAATAAAGAAGAAGAAAAAAAAAAGTCTGTGGGAAGTATCAGAGTTATGAAGTGGGAAATCATTTAAGTGTATTTCTGGAAGATTTAACCATTTTGTTCAATATTTGTCATAGCAGAGACTTATTAATACTCTCACGTTATACATTTGTCTTTACACATGAATTGGGAATGTTTTTCATTCAGTCATTGTAGGGCGCAGTTGGCCCTTGCACAACTTGCTGGAACATTGCATCATGTTCCCCAGCTATTGCATCTGCGCCACTTATGCTAATTAGGCGTCAAGTAGTGACCTATCCGATGTGATTCCTGATTATGCTAATTTGGCACTCCTTACCACCTATGCTAATGAGGTATTACTTTGGACCTATCACCAGCTATATGCTAATGATGCATTACTTATGGCACCAATCATACGGCTACAGGCATCCCAGCTTCCCTATATAAGCAGGCTGCATTTCAGACACGGGGTCTTCTTTCCACCATTCTCAACTGAGCTGTATTCCAATAAAGTGTGATCCGAGAAGAATCATGCCTGTAGTGACTCGTCATTCTGCAGGCCAGAAAGTGGCTCGCCACAAGCCATTAACCTCAAAGAGTGCTAACTTTTGCAGAAATTCACACTAACTGGTAAAAATATGCTTTTTCCCCCAAATGCATTTAAAACTTTTACTGTTTTTCACAAAATATTGGTAGATTTTGATTTCTTTTCTTTTCTTCCCCCCCCCCCACTGGCACAACAAACCTTTTATTCTGTTGATTTTACTCAAGTGTTTAAAATATGTAAATGTTTTAATTATGGATTTACTTTATTGACAAATATAAAAATGCATAAAATGTCAACTACATGCATATGTATATTTAATACTGCAAAACAGGATGATACTGATTGGTTTTGGAAGTAGAATTAGTTTATTGTCAATTTTTAATTGTGTAAGTCTACTTTTAAAAGCAAGAACAAACCTCATAATCCTCCCGCCTCGACCTCCCCAGCATTGCTGGGGTGATAGCTACGTGCTGCCATGCTCAATGGTAGTCTCAGTTTTTTTTTCTATTTTCCTTATTTTATTGTATTTTATTATTATGAACAAAGAAGTCACACTTTCTATTCTTGTATATCCTTATTCAAGGTCCCTTTCCCCTCCCACCACATCAGGTCATTCTCTTTTCTCCACAACACCCCATCCCCTCCCTGGGCAGGTGGCTGGCAGTCCCAAGGTCCCACTGACCCAATTTTGCTTAGTTCAGCCTCCACTCCTGGCAGATCCAGTTTCCTCCCCCCAACCTCAAGACTGAGTCAGGTGTTCCACTAGGGGGAGTGGGATCCAAGGAATCAGTCCAAGGTGTTTCTGATCCCTAGCTGTTTAGTGGTTGTGGCTTGCAGCTTGGGAATGCTTTGCTTTTTTCTTGTTTGTTTGCTTTTTGATTATTTTTCAATGTCTGTCTAGAGATAAAAAAAAGTCCCCAATTTCTTAAATAATTATGTATATATTCAATAAAATGTTATTAAACAACTCCTAGGAATTATGGCAAGCTTGAAGAAGACAAGGATCTTTCATTCTGTGCTAGAGAGTTATTAGATAACAATTCCTTCCATGCAGGTGAATTAGAACCATTTCTGCTCAATACTGAGTGGTTCTCATCTGTTCTTCTGCCATTCTGGAAGGCAGGTTTTTGTTAAATATTCTGTTTGGTTAGGACATTGTTCTGATGTCATCTTCTTTATGTGAATCTCTGAAAACTCCAGTTCACCCAAGTGGTCAAGGATAGTTTACTCCAAAACATGCACCCCTACTGATTTGTTTCAGCTATGTAGATCTCACCTACCACATTTTCTAGATCTTTCTTAATTAGTGAACAAACATTCAAAACATGTGGCCACAAAAGACACTTCAGATTCATTATGAGTAAATTTATTGTATCCCTATCCATTTTTTTAAGTCAGATATTGATGATTTGATTATTATGAAGAAACAAATGTGCTTCCAGTAGAGGCAATGGCACACACAAATTTAAATTTGTAATCTAAGTGAATTCTGATTTATCATTTTTTCTTCTTGCTTGATACGGGCAAAATATTCAGTGATTCTGAGGCATATTTTTGCGAATATCATAAATATTTGATTTAAGAGTAATTATTTTATAGAATCTTGTACTGTGAATGTTAAAATGCTTCTATACTCTCAATATCAGCAGCAATTATTACAATGCAACACAAATTATTTATCACAAGACATGACATAGGATTCAATAGTCAAAAATATAATTTCTACCTTTAAGGTAATATGGGGCCTAAGGGGTAAGGAATGGTGAGTATGACATAATGAAGAAAGAATATATATGCAAGCCAAAAGTCTTCATTGAAGCTTGTTTGCATGTGTAGAAGTTAAGAGGACATCTGTTCGAGTAATTATAAAGCTGCTTAATTCTTGCAATGAAAACTTTTAATTTGCAAGAATTCAATGCTTTTTTAAAAAATGAATTCTTTGCAAACTATTAATGGCCTCAGAGGAAGACAGAGAAAGATGCAGGGCTTGTTTAAGTGGTTCCCTCATCAAAGTATTAATCCAGTGTGTATGATTTACAGATATGTTCACCAATTATTGACTGTCCAATGCTTTGGGTAGATGAATCTGAAATAAATATTTGGGAAAATTTATTGTGCTACATATTTGTGACTCTTAGATTTTTCAAGAAATATTTAACTATTTCCTTTAGTATAAAATAAAAGAATAAGAATTCCAGGAAAAGTCTAATGCCAAACATTTCCATATGTCTCAAAGCAGTAATTTGATGAGTTAAGTCCACACTATAATAAAGCATGGATTTCAGTATTTGAGAAGTTTTGTGCTGCAGTTATTGCTTGAGTACTCTTTTGTAAATCTATGTTATGCCATAAAATAATAAAAGTAGTGTTATGAATTTTAAAATGAATTTTACTCACTATATATTAGTAGTTTTATATTTTAATATTGGTAGCCTTTGTATATTAACAATATTTGTATAATTTGAATTATAGTTGACACAATATTATAGATTAATAATTGTAAAAATTGCTGTTGTTAATAAAGAAAAATTAGAGGAATTGGAAGAGGAATGTAGCTAAGAGATAGAATGCTTGCCTAACATGTATAGCCATTGCCTTCTGTTCCTAGCATCAGGAAAAAAATTGACAATGGTATTGTGCAAAGCACACTGTATTCACTGAATTCAACTGATTCATCAATGTGTACCATTCATATACTTTAATCAAAAATAAAAGAAAATATTTATATTTTAAGAATTCAATATAAAACTGGTGGGGATTTGTTGGAGAAAAACAACTGATGACAACAGCAAACAAAGTCAAGATAAAATCAAACTCAACACCATACAAAATAAGACATTTCACTGGGGGAACAAAAGTCTCTATTCTGTAACACAGTATGTTAAATAACAATATGTATCTGAGTATCTCAGAAATCAGACAAAAGAAAATATATTATCATTGTTGAAAATAAAATCCTAGTTCTAATATCTTGATCAGGTTGTAATATATCATAGTAACATCAGAGAAGAAGAAATGGTTTGCATTTGTCCTGCTTGTTTTTAATTCCAGCTGACTGCTTAGTGATATATCATTAAGGAAAAGTAAACATGCCCATTCATTCACCCAGGGTTTCACATGCAGTTACCCATGTGACTGCAGATACCAGTGGAAAGAAGGCATCAGGAGTTTTAGAACTTGAGGTACAGGCAGGGGTGCAACACCTGATATAAATTTTCAGAACAGAACTCAACTTCTGTACAAGTAAAGTGCAATCTCCCAACCACTGGGCTATCTCTCCAGCTCTAAGTGCTAACAAAAAAAGAAAAACCTAGGAATTTTTGTGTGAAAACCAAGCCTGAGAAGGAAGGGCTTGAGTAGGCTCAAGTGAGGCAAAGAAAGGCATGAACATAGAAGATACAGTCCCAAACATGGCGAATATTGCAGACAAATTTTCTCTTTTACAGACCTTTCTATCCCTTGCTAAAAACCATTACATTCCTAAAGCTAGTCCTTAAGGTCTATTGCCTTATTTGTCCACTGACTCATTTCTAAAGCAAAACAACAATGTCCACCTCTGAACATTCATTATTTGGCTATTATGTCCAATCAAGGTTTACCAACTTACTATACCACAGACTCTCATTTCTCCCCTTTAAAAACTCACTGGGCAGAAACACTTTCTCTTGCTTGCTTAGTCTTTCAGATGCTTTTCCAATTTCTCCTACCCACTTGCGCCTCTGGAGTAAAAATCTCCTTATGACTGGTTATGTCCTGTACTGATTACACCACGGTCACACGGTCACACACTCATCTCTTCCATTGGTTCTGAGACTTGAAAAATGACTCACATTTTTTATACCAATTTTAATTCAGTTTTCACACTTTCCAGTCAGCAGACCTGTTTATTTTATCCAACAACAGCTAATCACAGTTTTTCCTTATTATTTATCATAAACATTCTACAAGACAGAAGTGATGACTGTTAAATGCCTGGCATCCCGAACTATCTTGCGGAGACTCCCTTAAGTAATTTTCGTTCACTTGTGATGGTTTCCACATAAATCTTGTGTCAGTTTGTAATTGTCTGAAAATCTTGCATATAGAATTTTTCCTTAGACCTGTGTGTCCCCTCTTGTTGATAAAGTTTGGGTGACAACCTGCCCCTCATAGAGGCCTATTTATCAGCCACTTGAAGCCCAGGGAACACTCTTGGTGCTGGAAACTGAGTCACTGTTGCCCCTCATAAAGTAAATCCCCAATCTTCATCCCAACTGAAAATTCTAGCTCATACACACATTACTAGTGCATCTTAACACTCAGATATATGTCTCACTTTCCTTCCCCACTGTCTCTTTCATCCTTGACTCCACCTAAGCCTCATTTGCTTCTGTGTTCTGCCTATCCATCTGCTTCTTTGCCATTCCAATCTCTTTTCTCATATTTTCTGTTCTCCTATTGATCACCTAAACCTATGCAGGATCACTGTGACTGATAAATAGCCCATCCAGCATTTTGGAACTGCCCATTTGGCCTGTCCTGCACATAGTCATAACTAACAGAAACTGCATAGTGTCCATAAAAGACAGAACACAATGACAATGACAGCTCCACTTGGATTGTAGTAGCATTAAGCACTGGGCACAACTGCTGCATTTCTTGCCTGCTGCTAGGACTCTGCTCAAATTGTAAGCATTTTAGGACTGATTGCCCTAATCTACATGCTCAAAGTAAGATCAATTTTCCTAAGGACTTCCAAGGAGTGGGGAGACAACTCAGACCTGGAGCTGTGAGCCAAAGGCCTAATTCTCTGTATGACACTTGAAGACCTAAGACCACTGCCCAGTCATCAAGAACATGGAAGCCTTGATCAACTATAATAAAAAAGCCCCTACCATTTTAACTGATACATTTGCCACTTAGATTATACCACTTGCTATACTTAATTCTTCTTACATCGTGATATTAACTGACCACCCTAAACCTACATCACTTACCCTAACAGCTATATCCTTTACCCAGAGTCAGAATACAGGAGTCCTCTAGAACCCTCCAAACTCCACCCTTAACTTGCTTCTTTCAAAGTTTTGTTTTTTCTTTCTTTTTTCTTATCATTCTTTTATGCCCCATTTACTTACTAGGAAAAACATATGTTCTTTCCAAAACTGACATAAATTTTATTTTCTATCCCAATGGCATTTTCTAAAACAGTTTTCTGCCTCTTTTCATTTCTTCTCCAACCTCTACTTGTATACCCTTTCACTTTACAAAATTCCAAAACATCTTTTGCCCTTTGCCTCCTTTAATCAATCTAGTTTTCCTTCTCTTATTACTTAACACAAACCCTTCTCTATTATGTTAGAAAGCTCTTCTGCTTACCTTTCCAAACATCTGTACTGGTTACTCTTAACCATTCTTAAAGGCCTCAAATCTGTCATTTAAACTGTTTCTACATTTCTCCTCTTCTTCTTACGATACTTCTATATTGATGGCCAAAAAACTGAATGTAACCTTTTGCTTGGTCTAGGACCTTTGCACCAATCATGCTGCTGCTGTCCCTCTAATCTATGTAGTCTCTACTATCCCTGACAATACCATTCTCCTTTCTGGCTCAGATTTTAAAGATGCTTTTGGTCTATATGTCTGTATGTCCACTCCTGAGATCTTTTACCTTCACATAGATGAATCCTGACACCAAACAGTCCTGACGACAAATGTGGACTGCCCTCCCCAAAGGGATAAGAAGCAGTCCTCAACTTTTAAGCCAGGATTTTGTGGACCTTACCTGTTTTCACTATTTTCTCTCCAGCCTGCTTCAGTCTGTAGACTAATTCATTCTTTTATAGCCCTTCCTTTCTGTTAGCTAATCTGATACCATTTCCTCATTTCTAAAATTCCTCAGCTCCAGGAATTAACAAATTTCACCTTCCAGAGTTCAACTCTCTTCAAGTCATATATCTTAAATTCTCTTTCATCCAACCCATAAACACTTCACTTTAGACTGCCTTTCCCATCTCTGCTGCTTATCTCCATGCTCAGCAAAATCCTCCTTACAATTTATTCCCAATACTCATTTACTCAACTCCTAACTTGCAGAGAACTCTAGTCCCTCCCACTGTCTCAGAGTCTATCCTAGCAAACTTTTGTTATTATAAAATTCTTCCTTTAACTCTAACCTGGCAGCCCATCAAGCTTACATTTTGTCCTTGATGACTCTTCCAACTTCTCTCAAGGGTACCCTTCTACATAACCCAGAAGGCAACAAAATTATCCCTCTCAACACAGGACATTATTCACTACTTTCACCGAATATTTCACTCTAATGCTAAATACTTTCTATTTTTTCCTAAACTATAACTGACTCTAACCCCAACAGGTAATACTTTTTTACAGGACCTAATACTGAAGAGAGTAAACTTAGTTCAAGAAACTTCATTTTGTATTATAGAGAATAGAGTTAAGTTTCACATTCCTGGAAGGGGCTTACCCAGTTCCAAGAAAGAATGAGCTAAACTAAGGACACCTGGATGATCCACCCTAAGGCAATTATATAGCCAGCCACACCACATAGGTGGGGTACAGGAATACTAAAATGTAAAAAGCCCCAGAGCATGAGCTAACTTACAGCACATCTGCATCCTTGACTCCAAGTAACCCTGCCTTGTGGTTTTTGCCCTTAAAAACCTAGCCCCCAAAGGAGCAGCACATCTTTTGGCCATTGTCAAGCCTGTGTGCCAGACAGGGGTCCTTGACATGCAAATTGTAAAAAATTTCAATAAACCTTGCTTTTGCATTTCAGAGAGTTTACATCTCTGGTAGGGCTCATGTAGAATCCCCAGAGATCCCTGAGACCTTGAACCCAAAAGGTTTATTCTGGCCACCTGGGTAAGTTTACCCTGACGGATGGATCTGTGTTTGCTGTTTTGACTAAGTTCTCTCTTCCTCTTTTACTATCTGGAAGGTTACGTTGCTGGCCGCATCTGTATCTGAATCTGTAAATTTTTGGGTTTCACTTTGGTGGATGCACCTAAAGAATACCTGAAGGGAGTGGGAGATGTCTCTACTTCTGTTTGGTGGGTCTCGTGTTTGAGACCCTGCTGTTGGGGGCCAGAGAGGGTCCCTGTCTAAACTTTGGGGGCCAGAGGGGGTCCCTGTCTGAACTTTGGGGACCAGAGAGGGTCCCTGTCTGAACTCTGGGGACAGTGAAACCCTACTGGGCCAACTCTGTCTCATCTGTATGGTTTTTGGCAGAAGGCCAAGCCCTCTGAACCATGATACTCTGTCACTCTGTTATGGGCCCTCCCTTGTCTCTCTATTTTGTCTGAAGTGTGTTTCTGCTAGTCTTCTTTCCCTTGTAAAGGCATAATGTAAGCTCTGCTTGGATGCACTTGGAGAAGGAGCAGTGGTTCAGTCATTGGCCTTCTCTCAGCAGCACCTCTTGGGATGCAGCTCCTGCACCAGGTTGCACCCAAAGCAGCATAGTTGCTGAGGCTTATTCTCAGCCTCTGCTTCGTTCCAGCCCTTCTTGGCAGAGCCAAGTCTGGGGGATCAACTGAGAGGAGACAAGAGGCAAGCAGGTGGCCACTAGCATGCATCTCTGGTTGCATGCATGTGCTCCTGGTGCTGTGCCCTTTTGGAGTTGTCTTGCTTTCCAGTGGCAGTATCTTGAGAACCTTGTTCCCTTTGGTGAGCAATGTCCTTAAAAATATTCCTATTGATGAGTGTGTGAGTGCATGGAAAATGTGGCCACAGTTTGTGTGCTAAATGTTTGAACTCACATGTGTGTGTTTGGATAAAACCTGTACATGACCAGACTTTGGGCTCACATGGCCAGTGGAAGAGATTCTCAGCAGAGTTCTTGCTGCTGCTAGAACTGTGTATGTCACAATCATCTGTTTTCTGTTCTTCATTGCAAGGAGGCAAGCACTGCTACAAAGGATGGGAAATGTAGGTGTCAATATAGCAAGATATTACCTACCCATACTGTTTTGCTTCTGCTGGAAAGTTTGTCCTGTTGAGAAATTTTGTCTGTTTCTCAAGAAAGTTGTATCTGCTTGTTTTCTTAGAAAGTTTCTTGATTCCCAATGTAACTGCACTGATGGTCAAGAATCAGAATTTAGGAGGAGTTCAAATGTTTTTGATGTGGATGATGTTGACACAGTGAAAGAAATTATTAGATAAGGTTTTATTTTGAAATGCATTTTTATTCAGCTGCATGGCTAGATTTTCACCATCTTTGGTCAGTCACTGCCTATAGTTGCTGAGACAAAATGAATGCCACCTTGATCATTTAGATCCAATGGGTTATAAATATTTGTCATCTCTTAGAGTGGTTGGTTACAGATTATTGATTAAAATAAAAAAAACACTCTACAATGTATGCATGTTTCTGTTACTGCTTAAAATATTGTAGTCATATAATATATAGTAGACTACTGAAGGAAACCTCAAGAAAGACTTTAGTAGAAGTTTTTGTGTTGCTCAGAAAATGAGAAAAAAGGCAGAAGACTAAGGGAAAAGAAAAGATTGAAGTAAAGATGTCTAGAAAATCAGTGGGATAAACTAAAAGTATATAAAATGTTAATCATTGAGATTCAGGGAGAGCACAAGTGGAGAATTCTGTACTGCTGACACCAGATGAACTGGTGTCCACCAAGAAAATCTGAGAAAACCTACAGGACATTGGTACCAAATCTTATTCATGGACCACCCAAAGAATGTTGGACTTGGGAATGGGATGGGTAACCCATTTGTCCTTAGATATTCCAAAGTGCCCCTACCCACTATTAGAAACCGGCACAGGTGTTGATGATAGCTAGCCTGACTGAGGAATATAGACTCCATTAAAAACAAGCAGCCGCCTGAACCAGAAATTGAGAAATAGTTGCAGAGGTTTCCTTCTGCATGGTCTGAGACTGAGGGCATGGGACTAGCAAAGCAAAGACCCCAGATATATGTGGTCATGGACCCAGTTAAGTCCAGCAGTACCCCATATCTCAAGAAGCAAGAGAAGGAATAACCCCTCACATACAGAGATGATTAACCCTTGGGATACTGAAGCCGGTTCAGTCTGCCTGAAACACTCCACCATTACCAGTCAGAGAGCCAGCAAAATTTTTTGCCTTTGAGTGACAGAATCCAGAGATCAGATTCAGTGGACAATTGACTTGGAATAGACTACCTCAAGTGTTGAAGAACTCCCTCACCATCTTTGATGAAGCCCTTAACAAGGATCTGAGTGAGTATGGAACCCAAAACCCTGATATAAGCTTGTTGCAGTATGTGGATGATCTGTTAGTTGCAGCTGCCAATAGAGAAGCCTACAGGAAAGGAACTGAGAGCTTTCTATGGGTCCTGGAAGACTTGGGCTGTTGAGCCTCTGCCAAGAAAGCCCAGATCTGCAGATCATGGGTAATGTACCTGGGGTATGTTCTTGGGGGAGGGGGCAGAGAAGGCTCTCGAATGCCCACAAGGAGGCAGTGTTAGGATACCTGCTCCTAGGACTGTCAAGCAGATGAGAGAATTCCTGGGCACAACAGGGTTCTGCTTCCTATGGATCTCAGGGTTTACTGAGCTGACTAACCCTCTGTATGTGGCCACCAAAACCACATCTGACTTCACATGGACAGAGGAAAGACAGAGACCATTCGACGCCCTGAAGCAGAAACTCTTAGAGGCCTCTGGAGGTCTGGTCAGCATTTCACTTTGGCTAATGTTAAATCAGTACAGCATTGAGCCCAGCATGCCTTAGAGCACCTCTGAAGGATGAGACTCATCTCCTTTCCTGGACATTCAGACAGCATTTGTAGATGACACATAGACATTCTTGAGAGAATAAAAAACATAAACAAGGCTACCAGACAGATTGTTAAATAGCCTCTGCATTTGCTTTTCTCTTTTCTATTTATGTAATGCTGGTGAAGATGGAGCAAATAGGTGGAACTACCCACTTCCCCCACATTTTACTTTAGTTTTAATCAATGGAAGGATTGTTTTTTCCACCTGCTGCAGTACTCATGGTCAACTAAAAAGGAAGTAGGATTGGGAGTGTCTTGAGAAGAGAGAGACTCTCCATCCATCTCCCATGTGAAGTTCCTTAGCAAGTTACAGGCCCAGGGATGTAGGCATGGCCCAGCATACCTCACTCATTGGCCCCCTGAGAGATACTTGCCTTTGTCAATCCAGCCACAGATATGTCTGTAGAAAGCTCTAAGACCTGGTAATCATGAGATATCTATTCCTGGCACTCTGCGAGTTGTCATCTGTCAAGTCATTGATAAGTAGATTGATACACAGGTGTGAGTGTGATTAATAAATGATCCTGTGACCACAGAATGAGGTCCTGTTTTACCATAGATACCAGACTGTTCTTGATGGGTGTGGATAGAAAGAAGGTTGCACATGAGCACAACATGTTTACTGATAGAAACATGCTTTTTTTCCCCCTGTGGAATGATCTGAAGGTGTGTTCTTCCTGACATAGATAATCTTGAGAATTATTATCACTGTCAGATAGCATGTGTGTGTGCTTGTATGTGCCCTCAGGTGGATTATATGTGATTGAAAAGCATGGACATCCAGGTTGTCTTAGTTCCTGTTTTCTCCACATAGGCCCAGATAATCAGTAACCTCACCAAGCTATCAGCTCCTTTGAAAACAGCTAAACTCACTGTTTCTCTTGCATGTAGACAAAGGTCTTTTATCCTTTTGCTACCTGGAGACTGTGCTCTTAAACTGAGATGTCATTCTCCATGCCACCTAGATTCACTTTAATTATTTATTTCACTGTCTTAAGGTACGATTTTCTAGCTTTGAACAGCAGCAATAAAGAGAAATGCCCAAATCCTCAGGGTCCCTAGGGAAGGAGTTAAACTGGCTTGCCTATTTGTTACATTAAATATAGGTATTGTTTCTTCCCCTGAGACCCCAGGACCGTAGGCTGATTTGACAACTTCCCAGTGCTGGTAATGCTCTATTGTCAAAAATATTGAATTAAATGTGAACTCCTTCATGGGCCCAGAAGTTCCTTAGCTGTTTGGAAATATGTGGAGTCACTTGAGGCCATTTGGACCAGCATTCTTATAAATACCAAGTGTTAAATGTCCCTTAAAAATGATGGAATAAAAAGTGCTTTGTCCTTTCTGTTTAACAGAAGAAGTTGTCTCTAGGGGTTCTTGAGGTTCCATTTTGGTTACTCCTCACATTATAGAACCTTAAGCTTCCCAACACCTTTCTGTCAATGCTGGTGAGTACTATAGTTTTTAATTAGCTGAAACTGGTTGATACAGACAGGATGTTTATAAACTTAAAAATTCTTCTAAGCTTCAGTAAATAAATTTGAATCCTCCTTTCACAGGTCAAATGGACTCCAGATAAGTACTTCTGTGAACCAACAGACTAAACTTCCCCAGCTGGTTATTTTTGAGGGTAGGCTCTCTTCTCATTTTTCTGATCCTTTCTCCTTTTCCTTAGTCACAGGACTCCCTTTTTTCAACTACTAGGACCACAAACCTATGATTTTCAAATGTTTAACCAGGATAATTTTTTCCTCTAATTATTTTTATTTTTTGTCTCTAGTATATCTGTACCAGAAGATTTTAAATCAACTTGGGACTTCTTCAGCAAATCCCCAGCTCCAGATGTTCCCTTGGTATTTGCATCATAGACAGTTCCAAAGCAATTAGCCCCAAATGGTCCATCCTCAAAAATGCTGCTTGTACTTCATTCCAACACTGCCTACCTAAAATTCCCTAGCACCAGGTGGTCCTGCAGAATCTGGACATTGAGGGGCATAGCCTATTTTCCTAGCCTTGACCAATATTCCAGCTTTTTGAGTCCCTAACAAAGAAATCTCAATGTCAGAAGAAGCAACCAGAGAGAACATGCTCACTTAACCAATAGCCAGCAACCAAATAATAAGACAGGAAGATGCGAATAAAAAGTATCTTGGAGGCCTGAGTAAGGCAAACACTGAAGACAGGTTTTACCCCCTTTATTGCTTTTTATCTCCCGTGCTAAAAAACATGGCATTTCTAAAGCTAACCCTAGAGGTCTATTCTCTTATTTGGCCACTGCCTCATTCCTGAGACAAAACACCAAGGCCCAACAGTCAAAGTTTATCATCTGGCTAAAATGTCCAACCAAGATTTATTAGCTCAGCCAAAGACTCTCCCCATTCCTCTTAAAAAACATACTCCTTCAAAAATACCTTCTCTTGCTTGCTTGCTGCTGCTGCTGCCTTTGCACCACACCTCCATTGTCCCTCTGGTGTAATAAATTTCCATTATCCTGAGAATTTGGTATGGCTTATACTGACACAGGGGATGAGGGAAAGAGTAACTTCCTTTATAGAGAATCTACACTGTCTCTGTAGTAGATCAGGCTGTGAACACACCTCCCACATATGGTTTCTCATTGTTCTTTTCCATTTCTTTCTGCGGTAGCACAGTTTTTTTTTTCTTTGTCTTCTTAATGTATTCTTCAGTATCCTTTGGAGTGTCACCAAGCTGCTTGACTTAATAGTACCTAGTGTATGTTAGAATATGTTTGTATCAACTAACTTTATTTTTTATTGAGTGTAGAAAGATTTCCCGTCTTTGTTTTAAATTTTGTATCATGTCTTATTATTTTAACATGACCAAAACAAATCTTAAGTTTATTATCTATCATTTTCCATGTCACTAACAATTGATTAGATTTTCATATCAAATCAACATAGTTTAGTTCTTTTTTATGAAATCATTCTTTTTTAAAAGAAAATCATTTTTTTTAAAAAAAAAACTTTATTTATTTATTTGCCTTGGTGTTTGCCTGGAACTGGAACTACAGACAGTTGTTAGCTGCCATGTGGGTGCTGGGAATCGAACCCAGGTCCTCTGGAAGAGCAGACGGTGCTCTTAACCGCTGAGCCATCTCTCCAGCCCCCAAGAAAATCATTTTTTTACTATGTTTTTGTACTGTGTAACTAATCATCCAGAGCTTACTAAATTAAAATCATGTTGATTATGTTGGCTAGAGCGTTCATTTTGCTCAGTAGGCAGCTCTTCTCTGAGCCTTGTTTGACGGTATTTGGGCTTTGGCACTTGAGTTTGTGTTCAGCTTTTGGGCAAACTAGGGTTGTTGGTTTACAATAAATTTATTTGGACGTCTAAGGTGGCTGGAGTCCTCTTCTCCAAGCTAGATCAGGGTTGTTTTCATAGTGACATTTGCAAGTGTTTAGTTGCATGTGGGGAGGACCAGTACATTTCTATGATGTTGAGGGGAAGCACACTCCACTGAAATGACATATGATTTACTGTAAAGCAAAGGCAAAGTCAGATGCAACAAATACTGAGGCCTGTGCTGAATTTCTCTCACCTGATAGCTGAGGATGTAGTTGCCATACAGCTGTCTCTGGAGACCTTGCAGGCAGTATGCAGGCTGATCCTTAGAGCTAAGTGAGAAGAAGTATAACCCTTTACCAGAAGTTTTCATACTTCATTTTCCTAAGATAAGACTTTTTTTTCCCTTCAGAATCTTATATCTGTCTTCTCCTCATCTCTAGGTAAAATTAAAAACAAACAAACAAAAACACTAGCTGTTTCCAGAGTGCTTCTTGAGTAAGTGTTCCACATGCATGTCAATTTATTGTCTATTAATCTGCTTTTAATTATCTAACAGTTCCCATGAACATTTAATCCTCAATTAGTAATAGAAGTTTTCTTTCAATGGTTAGATTCAGGCATGCCTACCTTTAGCAGTATCATTGTACAACATTCTATATGTCAAAGAAAATCAAAATACCACCTCTAAGGGGTTAGGAAATCAAATTTGCTTCCTAAGGAGGAATGCAATTTTAGTTTTCTCACCCATCACCTTCTTCCTGATGTGAGAACAAACAAAAGCAGATTTATTTAAAGATAAGCCGAAAAAAACGTAACCAGCCTTTTCCTAAGAACTCTTAATAAGGAACTTTTGGTTTACTTTTTTGGTTTTTATTTATGAAAGGCAGAAAGACACTTGCACAGATATGTTTAACCAATATCTACAACAAGTGATATGTCACAAAAATATTTAATATTAATTTAACTTTAGCTCTATTTTTTTAATTCTAAAAATTATAATTGTAGTATATTTCTGGATATCTGGATTATTTTAAATTTCCTATTTTAAAAAATTGTAGCAATAAACATGGTCTGTACTTGTATGAAAAGTATCTAAAGATAATTTCAGGGCATGGGTGTTAACTTCAGATTATATATATATATATATATATATATATATATATATATATATATATATTTATATTCTCATTTAAAGGATACTAATATATAATGTTCAGGAGTCAAATAATTATAAGTGTGTGTTTCTCTCAGCTTCATTCAGTAAAAGTGATCACAATATATTTATCTATTTCAATAGCCATTTACAGCTCACTGACTTAACACTATAAGCTTACATTCTTATTTCTTAATTTTTTATTAGCTTATTGTGACCCCTCAATTATGTTAAATATAAACTCCTGACTCCTGATAGGGAAGTAGGTAGGCTAAGTGCACATCTGCCCACTCCTTCCAGTCCTCCAAGCCCAGTCTCCTCAACTCATGCCAAGCCCTGCAGCAGAATACTTGCAGAAGCTTCCCAACCCCTCATTTTTAGTGAACCCGTGAGGTCTTCTCCCATAACATTCCTTTTCCCAATAATTGCTCTGTTTCACCCCTTAACTTGTTGTTAACTCAAAGGCCACTCTGGCCTGGGAAGCAGTTAGGCTAATTGAAAACCTTCCCCTTTTCTCTGCTTGCCTATATTAATCCACCAGTGTCATGATTAACTTTGAAGCAGAACACACACTGCAGTGTCCCTACCACTCCTGTACTCACATGCTCTTGAGCTCATACATCCTTCCCTTCAATTTTCTTTCCCCACACTCATGGCTTATTCCAAGCCTCCAACTTCGACAGCTATTCCCTGGGAATTCACAAAGCACCCTCAACAGAGAAGCAAATTAGTCACTACAGATCTTCACCTCCTTGTCCACGCCTCCAAGTCCAATCTCCCAGTCAAATCACCAGCTCAATAGCAAACATTCTTCTGTGACCTCTTCTCAGTCTCTGTTCCATTCCCAAGGAACTAACTAAAAAGAACCTGCTAGAACATCTTGTTTTCTTCTTTTTTATTTTGTTTGTTTGTGAAGCCTTCTCTCTGCCCCCAACCAAATCTCCATTCTTATGTATCAGTCTGAAAACACAGAAAACACATTTTGCCTGGTACCTCAGTATCTACACCTATTAGGACACTAGAAGATTTTCTTATGGACAAAACACAGCCATGTCACTCTCATTAGAATCAGAAAAGAAATAGAAACCAAGGAACAAAACACCAATCAAGAAAAAGACCAGATATTTGCACCTAGAATTACATTCTTATCAGTCCTAGTCATTAACAACCAGTACTATGTGTCATTACTAGAGCCCAGCAACTTACTACAGCAGGCCATGAAAGTTCTAACATATCTGAAGCATAAAAGAACTTAAAATAGATGTAATACATATAATAAAAGCTCTTAAAAAGGAAAAAATAAATTCATTGAATAAATACATGAAAACACAATAAATACTGGGAGGAAATGAATAAAGTCGTTCAGTATCTGACTTATCAATGTAGACACTAAAAGCCAAATGAACCAGAACATATGTGCTATAGATGCTAAGAAACCTAAAATTCCAGCCCAGAATACCTTACCTGGAAAAACTCTCAATCACCTCAGAGGAAGAAAAATCATTTAGAACAACAGCAAAAATAGAAATCAACTATCATTGGTCATTGATACTTCTCAACATCAAATATCTTATTCCCCACTAAAAGCCCAAAGACTAACAAAATGGGTACAAAACCAGAATCCATGCTTTACCTTCATCATTGAAATACACCTATTTATCAAGGATAGACAACACCTTAGAATAAAGGGTTTGGAAAAGATATCACAAGCCAAAAAATCTTATAAAATGGGCATTTTAATATCTTACACCATAGACTTCAAACCAAAACTAATCCAAAGTGATAGCATGTGACACTATGAACTCATCAAAAAAGTAACAAAGAGGATGTTGTATTTTTTGATATTTTTGTGCCAACCAAAAAAGGATCCAATTTTGTAAAATCAGCAGCTTAAATCCTGTACTGATCCTCACTCATTTATAGTGTAAAATTTTTGCACCCCACTCTTGCCAATAAACAGGTCAATAGAAATGTTGGAGTTAACTGATTTATAAGCCACATAGACATAAGAGATATTTATAGAAATTTTTACATGAACACAAAATAATATACAGTCTTCTGCACACTAAATGGAATTTTCTCCAAAACTAAACACATATTTGGATAAAAAGCAAGTCTATACAAACACAAGAAAATTGAAATAACACTTTGTATCCTATCTGACAGACACAGAATAGGGTAGAATATCAATAATAGGAAGAACAGAACACTTACAAACTCATGGAATATGAACAATGCTTTATTGAATGAAAAATGAATCATACCAGAAATTAAGAAAAAAGTTAGAGTCTAGAAATAATTAGAATGAATATACAACGTAACAAATCTTATAGGATACAATGTAGACTTTATAACACAGATTCCTAACAGTAAGTGCCTATATATATATAATTGGTGATATCTGATATCTGAAAGTTCTAAACAAGAAAAAAATAACACCCAAAAGAGCAGATGACAAAAAAATAATCAAACTCATGGCTGAAAACAATAAAGTAGAAACAAAAAACTAACAAACAGAAAATAATTCAAAGAATCAATAAAATAAGAATGTATTTCTTTCAGAAAATCAACATAATTGACAAATTCTTATTCACATTAACTAAAAAACTGAGAGAATATCTAAGTTAATGAAATTAGAAATAAGACAGAAGACTTAACAAAAAAATTCCAGGAGAGATTAAGGATACAGAAAACTTACATACAATAAATAGATAAATAATGAAATAAAAATAAAACCAAAAGAGAGATATTTAAACATAATAAAGATAGTTTACAGCAAGCCCATAGCCAACATCAACCTGAGTAGAAAGAAACTCAAAGCAATTCATCTAAAAACAGGAACAAGTCAAACTTCTGTCTCTTCATACCTCCTCAATACAGTATTTGGGAGTCTGAGCTAGTGAGGCAAAGAATGAGGTAAAAGGAATTCAAACTAGAAAGAAAGAATCCAAGGTATCTTAGATATGAAAGTATACACGAGGGACCCAAAAATCCCATCAGGAGACTCCCATAGTTCATAAACTCTTTCAGGAAGGTAGCTCAATAGAAAACTAACTTGTGTCATCAGTAGCCCAACAAATAAATACAAATAACAAATTGTCTGAGAAAGGGACTGTAGAAACAATACCTCGTTCAAAAATTTCAAATAATATAAAATATCTTAGGGTAACTCTAGCAAAGTAAGTAAAAGTGTGTATGATAAAATCTTCAAGTCAATCAAGAGAGAAACTGAAGAGGATATAAGAAGATGAGTGATTTCCCATGCTTATTTTTTGGTAGGATTAATATAGTAAAATTGTCATCCTACCCAATGTAATCTATAGATTTAATGAAATGTCTATCGAAATTTCAAAACAATTATTTAAATATATATTTAATTATCATGAATATAAAGAAGCACAAAAACAGGATAGCTAAAACAAATTTGAATAATCAGAGAACTGCTAGATTTCAAATTAGGCTACAAAGCTATAGTGATCAAAATATCATGATATTAGCATAAAAACAAATAACTTAGTTAGTATAATCAAACCAGATAAAAGAAAAAATAAGGAATAGACTTGAACTCATTGTCACAACAATGCTTTATGAACAAGATATGATGAGTGCATGTACTAACACAAACAATTAATAATAGGGCTTCTGGAAACTGAGAATTGTTTGTATTGCAAAGGATATCATCATTCAGACAAAATTGCCATCTGAAAAATGGGAAAATATTTTCCCAACTTCATATCTAATAAATAGGGGGCTAATATCTAAAATATATAAAGACTTCAAAAAACGAGCCATCAAGAAAAATAATGCAATTAAAGGATGTCGTGCATATCTAAAAGAAGTCTCAAAAGATTAAGCAAAAGTGACTGCAAAAAAACATTTAAATGTTTACCATTCTTAGCCAACAGGGAAATAAAGTTTAAAAAAATATGTTAAAGTTTTATATTACACTTGTCAGAAGAGAAACAAAATAAGTGAGCTCATATACTGAGAATGTAGAGTTAAAAAAGTTAGTCACATATAGCTGGTGGGACTACAAACTCATAAAGATCCATGGAAGCCAGTGGTGTGATTCCTCAGAAAGATGGAAACCAATTTACGTCAATATCCAGCTATGTTACCATAGGACATATGCCCAGAGGATGCTCCATCCTACCACAGAGACACTTGCTCAACTATGTTCATTGCTCCTCTGCTCATAATAGCTTGAACTTGGCAACAACCTAAATGACCTTAAACATAAGAATAGATAAAGATAATGTGCTACATTTACACAATAGAGTATTACTCAGATTTTTAAAAAATGACAGGATGATAGGTAGAACTAGTGAAGTCATCCTACATGTGGCATTTCAGACTCAGAAGATTAAATGTGGTATTTATTCATTTATATGTGGCTATTAGCTGTAAATTGAATAATTACCAAGCTATGATCAATAAAACCACAAAGGCTTGGTATGAAATAAAAGACAAGAGAAAACAAATCTCATTATGAAAGGGAAATAGAATTGATACCTCTGAGTGGATGACAGGCAGGATGACTGGAATAGGAGGATAAGGTAGAGATGGAGAATAAAAATGAGGATGACAGAGGGAATAAAATGAGAGACAGCAAAAACTTAAAGAGCATTTCAGGGATAGTACGTAAATTTAATACAATACAAACTTGCTATAATTTATGCATACATTAAGATGACTTAAAAGTAATAACCAAATAATCAGGGAGATAGATTCCTAATTGTCCATCTCTTGTCACCAAACAAAGCTTGGATTTGGAACTGGATTTACATTTAATTGACTTGTTGGCCAAAGTAGTCTCACAGGAGTTCTCAAAGAACCCAAACTGTTGCAAAGATTGCTCTCCACAAACTGGCTGTCACAGAATACAACATCTCATTGAATGTGAAGATATTAAGCTGTCTCCTATATAGAGCCATTCCCAATAGTTCCAGTGTTTTGGTACAGGAAATTTCATGGCACACTACCGAAAGAGAAATGTAAATACCAATTCAGGCATATTCTCTTTGGTCTACTTCCTATAAAATATGCTAATTACATCACAAAGCTAGTGGGAATACTTACATAATATGATTTGAATTAAAGCCTATTCCACAAGACAAAACCCATACTCTACACTGTTTGTGTGCCTAAGAATCTGAGACTAGAAAGTCCAGGATCTAGGTAAAAATAAAATAATATTGGTCTAAATGAAGAGAAAAACATGTAAGAATAAAATAGTCCCAATGATTTCTGCTTTGCTCATAGGTAGGTTTTTTGTTCAGCCATACTATGAGAAACTTCTTTCTATAGTAGATGGTAACAAACATGGAGACCCATATCCAAACATTACACAGAGACAAAAAACTTGGAATATTTCCTCCTAAAAGAAAATCTCCATTAAATCCCTCCCATCAGAGCTAAGGGAATAGGTAACTGAAAGAATTTAATTGCCAGAAAGAATGGAAGATACCAAAAAACAAACAAACAAAAATCCCATCAAAAACAAAGTCCCTCTCAAGCGGTGGTTCTCAAGGTTCCTAACGTTTCAGCCCTTTAACACAGTAACTCCTGTTGTGGTGACCCCTCAGCCATAAAATTATTTTGTTTTTGCTTCTTCCTAACTAAAATGTTGCTACTGTTGTGCATTGTAATGTAAATAACTGATATGTGAGCCCCCAAAGGGGTTGTGACTCACAGGTTAAGAACTATTGCTAAAACAAAATGAATATAGTTCATTTGACTTACAAAATGAATCAGTGTGCACAGTGTACAGAACTATCACAGGTCTTCAACAGGTCCTCTGTGTATATACTCTGGGTTTCAGTTTAGTTTTTTGTTTTGTTTTGTTTGTTGTTGTTGTTTGTTTAATGAAATTCCGTAGTGTATAATCAAATGGGTCTCTGATTCTTGTGCTTTCTTCTAGGCTTTTTTCCTTCTGTTGGTTTGTATCGTCTGACTTCAATGTCATAGTGATTATTTTATCACTAATTATATTTTATTTTGTTATTTTTTAAATGAATGAATGAATGAAAACATACCTTGTCTGGTAAAAGTTACAACCTGAAGTGTTACTTATACCTTCTGTGAGAAAGAAATTGAGTTTGCTCCAATAGAGGGGCATTGGGTATATCAGTTACTCCAGGACAGGCCTCATGTTCTAGAGTAGTTGCCCAACATATAATGGACTCCATAGTTATTTAGTGTGTGCTTTTATTTAGTTACAATTTGATTTTTTTCTCCTTAGGTGGTGTTGTATTGATTTTTGAGGAGTTTCTCATTATCTTAATGCTTTGTTTGTTTTTTTGAGAAACCATTTAATATTATGTGACTGTGAAGTAGAAAATGATCTGGGAAGACTTGAGGGGAGGAGAATATAATCAAAATATATTTAATTTAAAAATTGTTTTGAGTAATAATAATGTAATAAGACAAAATATGTAGTTCTATTTCATTTTTCTAGCCAATTCTAATTCTTTAACAAAGAAACATCTATATCTAAAAAATAAAAATAAAACTATAATAAAATAATAAACTCCTGAGAAGAATTTTAAAACTCATTTTATATAATTAGATCCATGAGAAAATAAGTTATAAATTGTCTTTAAAGTACTCTTGGAGCTGGACTCTGCTCATCCATATCATTTATTATCACTCCAGACATTTTCTTAGCCTTGTTCTTCAGTTCCATCCTCTGGTTTCAAAGTTTTATGTTTTTATTTTGATTACTTTATTCTGTTTTTGGTTGTATTTTCTTCAATTTGTTCCCAAGTAGTGGTTACAAGAAGACACATATAAAAAGCTTTTCTAGAATGATTTGATATAACTTTAAGCAGAAGGAAAAAAAGATTACCTTATAAAATTTATCCCTCAAAACAAAATCATTTAAATGTTATTATTTAATATGTAAACTGCATTGTTGTAGATGAAATGTGGCTCTTAAACAGATATTGACAGTGAAATTATTCTTAGTGACTAGGATTTGAAGTGATTAATGTACCAAAAGCAAACTCTAATTATTTATCCAAACCCTTAGTTTTAGTATCTCCAGAACACAGCACTGAAATTTTTCATAGTACTACTTTTCAGTGAAATCTTTTGACATGAAGACTCTGAAGAACTTCTACATGCATAATCTTTTCATGGAAGTATTAAGATGAACCACATGCAGGAAGTGACTCAATAGGAAGAAGTATATTACAAATAATTAGAGTCTAGTTTTATGATTGTGACATTTGTAAAGAAACACAGTCTTTGAAATTTAGATTATGCAAACACTATTGCTTTTGAGTCTAGATTTACATTATAGTCTATATAACATAAATGTAATTTATTTAAGAGTCATTCACAGTGAAAAGTGAAGTAAAAATAAAAGCAAAAGGAAACATTTTACATTATTTTTCCTCTTTAGTTCTACTTAAAACAGGAGATATATGCCAGGCATGGTGGCTCATGTCATTAGTCCCAGCATTTGGGTAGCAGAATACAGGCAAATTTCTTAGCTTGAGGCTATCCTGGTATACAGAAAAAGTTCCAGAATAGCAAGGGCTACTGACCAATACCATCGCAAAATCAAAGAAAAAACAAAACATGCAAAGTAACAAACCATTCAACCAAACAAACACCTAAAGACATTTTTTCTATTAACATATTTAATGGTTTTGAGTCCATGCCAAAGATGGTCCATTTAATAAATGGGCATCTGTCTGGGCTGACAAGTATGAAATTATTGCTTCTCCATTTTCTTTCAGCTATAAGATAATATGAAAGTCCATGTCTGATGAGTCTCATGACTTAGTTCAAATTATTATTTGACTTAATTTTGTTATTATATTTTGATCAATATTACAATAATTTATAGCTAATTTCAGCTTACACATATGGATGATTCTGTACTCACAGTTGCTATTTGAAATAAAAGTTGTGTTCCTTGTTTCTAAAAGCATGCTATAATAAAAGCATACTGTCAAGCATTTTGGGAGGCCTGCTCAAGTTTATACTAAGATATTTATAAATTTTTATAGTGTCCCAAGTTACACAAATGCAAAATACAGTTGTATTACTTATCAAATATAGATCTTTAACATTTATTGTTTGCTGGATCAGTCTGCATCACCATTCCTCAAATGTACCTGGAAATCTAATATTTTTAAATTCAGAACTTATCTGGATTATATAAAGAATGATATTATAAATAACCAACAGGGCAAAATCATCGTAAACACTACATAGTAGAAAAACAGATGTAAATATCATCTAGTAAGTCCTTCAGCCAGAAAGATTAACTCAACCTTGGTGGCTCCATTCCAGGGCAAAGTGAACTCAGTGGAAACCACTAGGTAATTTTTCACATTTCTGTTGCCCATTTTTAACTCAATTGTAAACACTATCTTAATCCTAAAGGATCAGTGTAGTATAAAAAGATATCAATCATTTACAACAGTGAAGTGCACAGTGCACCTTTTTTAAGTGCTGGCTTTTAGAGAAGAGATAAGATTCCCATTTAAGCCAGTGGCAGAGGAGCTCTGCCAGGTGTTTTGCTGTCAGTGTTGTTATATTCACTTCATGATAAAAAGAAAGAGGCTGTACTCTGCGTGAGCAGTGAGAGGCTTGTAATGTTTCTCTAGGGGGATGTGAGTGCCCAAGTTTTTCAAATGTGAGCATTTATGGCAATATCAGTTGTTGAGAGCTCTTGGTCTGATCTTTTTGGAATATAAACAATGAGTCATCTTAGTCTTTGATTTAGAATCAGTATTTGACTTGGTTTTGAACACTTTGGTGGGTAAGACTCTCTACAAAGGCAGTGCTAGTTTTTCTCTAGGGGGATGTGAGTGCCCAAGTTTTTCAAATGTGAGCATTTATTGCAATATCAGTTGTTGAGAGCTCTTGGTCTGATCTTTTATGAATATAAACAATGAGTCATCTTATATAGAGTCTTTGATTTAGAATCAGTATTTGACTTGGTTTTGGACACTTTGGTGGGTAAGATTGTCTACAAAGGCAGTGCTAGCTTTTGAATAGTATGACTAAGCAACATTTAGAAGAACTTGTCAATGTGGAATGCTTCTACTGTTTAGTAAACATAATATAAAGCTTCTTGAAAAGGTGGTACAAGTGGATTATTGTGTTAGTACAATTCAGTTCACCACTTTGCCTCAATTCTTCAAGCCATTTTGTCTATACAAATTAAATAATCATACTGAAGCTACAGTTGATCAGAAAGGATTATACAAAATGAGAAAAAATTAACCATGAAATATTTATAGCCTCAAACCTAAATCACAAATAATGGACAACTTTTGACAAAAGAAGACAAAGAAAATGCAGGGATGCCCATTCAAAAGTGTTCCACATTATTGTTAAGTCAGACCATTCAATAGGTAATTATTACACACATATACTGGAATGGGTAGCAGAAAATAGATAATACCAATTTTGGGTGAGTAAACTCTGCAGTCATATCAGACACACATTGTAGGTTTGAAATAAAAATGAAACAATGTTTAGAAACTAGAAGTCAGTATCTCACTATGTAAAGAGCACTCATTTGCCACAGCATTGTACTTTGTAGTAAATATTAAAAGGAAAAAGTATATTCCACAAAAGAGAGATAAATATTTGCATGTAATACCAAAACTGAAAAGGGAGATGTATAACAATTTCTAGTTAAAAATTACATGTTATTTAATATAGAATATGCTGAATGCTCTCTTAAGAGATTAAAACCATGAGCGAGAGCATCATGTTTGTAGTATAATCAATACATATGCAAAAACATTAGATTTTTATTTACTATCACTGAGCAATCTGAAAATAAATAGAAAATATTTCTAATTTAATTAATAAAATACTTAAGGTTAAATTTCATAAAACAAGTAGAAGATTTACACTATGAAAACCATTAAACATTCTTAAAGTAAATGAAAGAACATCTTAGTAAACAGAGAGACACACACACAGTCGAAACGGAAGACCTAAAATTGACAAGGTAGTAAATTTACTCTGCAGGTTCTACAGTATAGCCAAACTCTAATTCTTATTTAGGTAAGGGAATAAAGGGACAATTTGGTTTCAAAAATCATATGGAAAGTTAAAAGTTTAGGATAGTCAAAACATTTATTGAAGGAGTATTTTTATTCCTTGAAAGTTTCATACACATTTCCAATGTATATTGATTACATTCATTTATAATTACCTCTCCAACTTTTTCCCAGTGCCCCTCCCCTTTGTAACTTCAAGTTTCACGATTCTGTTTATTATTTTATTTTTATGAAAAATTCCTAGTCTAGTTAGTGAATGTGTGTTAACAACCTACCAGTACACACATTCCTAAAGGAGAGGGAGTCTGCCTGCCTCACTGCCTCAGTAGCCATTAACAGCCAATATCTTTTTTTACTATGGATAGGACTTGGGGTCCCACCCTCCATCCATACTGTAAATTATATTGGTTGGATCTGAAGTTTCTCATGGTAAGGTAACTACAGCTACTTTGGGATATCAAAAAATCACTGTTTCATAGCACCCATTTTAGCCAATTGTTTTATATATCTTTTTCTGCCCCATCTTCAAAGAAAATTCCCAGTGTTGGCTGTTGAGAAATTAATATAGATGATGTACCTATTCCTGAGAATTCTGAATCATTTATATCTAGTTAGTGTGATTTTGAAAATGGTAAGCTTGGGGTGTTCATGTTTCTCGATTTTAAGTTTCACCACATATCAGTAGTGGTCAGAATAACATGGTATTGAATAAGAACAAACAGGTTAATGAAATAGAACTGAGAGCACAAAAATAAACTGTAACCTCATAGTAAATTAATTTCAACAAATGTGCTAAGACTATCAAAGTGAGAAATAATTATCCTGCTACAAATGGCTCAAGAATGAGGGGTCTATACGTAAAAAGATGCAATGCTCTGCCTTTTTCATCCTTACACAAAAATTGATTCAAATAGACAACCAACTTAAAAGTATAAGGGTTGTCTTAATCAGCATCATGACCAAAAAGCAAGTTGGGGAGGAAAGGATTTATTCACTTTACATTTCCATATCATTGTTCATCACTTAAGAAAATAAGAATAGAAACTCATACATGTCAGAAACCTGAAGACAGAAGCTGATTAGAGGCTATGGAAGGGTGCTGTTTACTGACTTGCTCCCCATGGCTTCTACATCCTGCTTTCTTATAGAACTCCAGACCACTAGTCCATAGATAGTACTACCCAAAATGGGCTGAAACCTCCCTCATCAACCAATAATCATGAAAATACCTTAAAATTTGATTTTATGAAAGCATTTTTACAATTGGCGTTCTCCTCTTTCATATAAGTCTAGCTTCTGTCCAGTTGACATTAGACTGGCCAGCACAGATGTGTAAAAGGTTTCTCTCAGTTGAAATGTTCCTTTTTGTCATGAGAAGAGAAACTTATGAGGAGATAATGAAACCTTATCAGTGTAGGAATTCAAAAAGTTAGAATATTTAAGAGGCTTCTCCTCAATGTTATAGAACAGGAAATCAATGGCTAGAACAGAGTGACTAGCAGAGCTACTTGGAAAGGATTCTTCTACACGTAGAGCTGCTAGCAAGATGTGCAGAGAGCTTCAAGAATGCAGATATTTTGGATAGTCATCTAGGCTGTAGTGGGATTTTTTTTTGTGATACAATTGCTTTTGAGGCACTAGTGATCTGATAATTAATTTCTGAGCTATATTAACATTACTAACCCAAATAAATTCACTGATTCTACAGATTAGGCTTTTGTGGCTGGTTACTTTGCTGAGTTGTTGTTTACCTATGTGGATTGAATAAACAATTGCTCATATCTCCTTTGGAAGAATCTCACACAGAAAAGGACCCAAATTATAAGATCTGTTGGAGAAAAGATAGGAGTATATATATACAGATTAAATTTAGAAAATGAGTTGTCTTAGTTATGACACCCAAAGAATAAGCAGAAATTAAAAAAATAGATTAATTGCAATGATAAAAATAAAAAAATTACGCTCAATCATTCTTTAATATGAAAGAAAATATTTACATTAATATATTTTCCTGAAAGACATTTACCACACGACATATAACTCATATAGCAAAATAAGAAAATTTAAAGTTCATAAGGGAAAGATTAAGAAAGACTATTTGTTATGAGGAAATCTTATGGTCAGATTTATTAGCAGTCATAATGCTTTGTTATTTGTACTGAATTTAGTAAGTATGGAATAGCTTCATGTTGTTTCAAAGCATAGGGTAACGCTGTAGATCAAGAGATTGGCTGCTCTTCCAATGGTGGTGAGTTTAGTTTCCAACAACCACATGGTGGCTTCTACGATAAGATCTAGTTACCACTTCAGGTGGGCAGGGATGCATGCAAACAGAACATTGTAAAAATAACAAATAAACATTAAAAATGTTTTTTAAAAAGAATGCATGGTGTAAATAGAGTTGGAGATATTTACCCAATTACTTGATCTCAAATATCCAACAGCTACCCCAAGTACCACACAAAGTCTTATATTAATTATAAATGCTTGGCCAATGGTGCAGGTTTACTACTTACTCATACATTTTAATTAATCTATTTTTATTAATCTCTGTATTGCCATTTGTCTATTGCTTTACTGAGGTCCTCTAGCATCTTGCTTCTTGGGAGCTAGCTCAAGTCCCCCTTGACTCTGCCCTTCTTCCTTTGAGTCCTCAGTTTGTTACTTATCCTGCCTTGACATAGGCCAAAAAATCTTTGTTATCCATAAGTGAGAGAAATATATAGTCACAGCAAACAGAAGCATCATCCCACAGCAACATAGATCATATGATTTCTCTCTCAGATAATATTTACACTTCCTTTTGCATATCTGCTAGTCATGATTGATAAAACATGACAGAGTAGAATTATTTCTTACAATAACTGGTACCCATCAACTCCATAAACCAAGTTTTTGACAGATTATACATTTTTAAGGACATTAGATAAAAAATATTCAAGAATTCTTTGCCAGACTGCTAAGCCCAGAGCAGTGTATTATAAAATCTTTGTGGTTAGAGTGCCAATGAACCCCCAGAAAATTCTTAGGCAAAAACTGTTATAGTTACTTAATTTCTTGAATAATACAATGTTTACATTTAATATCTTCATAGAAATTATTAATATGTCTAATCCCAGTATTTGTGTTTGTTTGTTTCTTGGTCATATGAATCACAGTAGCTCTTTATAAGTTCATGTTTCTAAGAAAGGTAGGTCATGACATACCATTCTATCCCCTTTTCACAACATTCTTTGTTCATCAATATAAACACCATTGGTTCAGTATATGCCTCATAATTGCTAGAGTGTATAGAAGGAAGGAGCTTGTATTTTGTTCTAATTTTCTTATCCCCGAGTAAGTACAGGGGCAGATATTTCAAGACTATCTCAGAGCTTCATCAAGAGATCTCTGGCTTCTTTATGTGTGTTACAACCTCAAAGTTATGCATAAAAAAAGACCTTGAAGTAGATCAGAATATCTCCCCTAAAAGAGGGAGGGGAAGTATGCTCAGGAATTTCCTTGGGAAGCTTAGAAGTAGTACTCCTGGGAGAATGTATAAATGATTCATAAGAAATTTTTAATTAATCAAATATTAAAAGCCTCCCAAGCATGGAATATGCAGAGATCAAAATAAAAAGTAGCATAGAGGCTGCCATGTGGCTCAGCTTTGCTAGATCTTTGTTATGCAACTTTGATAACTTTATGGCTTTTGTCATTCCTATCAGATATGGCTACGTCACTCATGTTGTTGCCAGTACTATACATTAAAAAACATATTGTCTGATTTTAATAATTCTTTAGTACTTTACTACTCCACAATTCACATAGTGAATAACAATAAACATATTGTAGTGTTTATTAATGAGTGATGTAGTCACTATAACTTTCTTGCAGGACGTACTATCATGCAATATACTCAGTGACTTCAATTTTATTATATTTCATTGATATGTTTACTTTAGCCCATAATTAAGAACAGTTGAACAAAACCTATGTTTAAGTGGCCCACAGGTATGCATCATTCAGGAAGAATATATTTTTAAAATTTTGCCATACCTATCATTTCTCCCCTTTTCTCCCCTTCTCCCAGTACTCCACCAGCCTCTGCACATCCCCAGTCCTATTTATTCCCCAGAAAGTGTAAGGATTTCCAAAGCTTGAATTCACCTGGAATGTAACAGAGTCAACTATGCTCCTGGGTGTGGCTATGTAAACATGGGCCCACCCACCCTCTTAAAGAAAGTACTCACACAAGTCCTCTCCCTCTTCCTCTTTCTCTGTGCCCTTCTGCCCCTACCACTGCCTACTGTTCTAATAAACTCTCATATGATACTCCCGGTGCTGAGATTCCATTCACGTGCCACGTGCAAAAAACTAACTGCAAGGAATTCTAAGGTGAGTAAGTTTGGTCTGACATATCCAGTTGAGGTAGGACCAAGTCCTTCTCCCAAGTATCAAGGCTGAGTAAGGTATTCTCTGGCATATTGTGGGCTTAAAAAGCCATTTTTTTTTTAGTTGCACCAGGAATAAACTCTGGTCTGAGTGCACAAAGCCAGATAAAATGTTTTTATAATTTATTCTCTTTTACTTTATATTCAATAATTGATATTCATTGACTTTGCCCCATGAAATCTTTCCTTTGTATATCAAAAAGTCACTTACAGGCCCTCTCTCATGTAAAAATTACATCTACATCAACAGTAAAAGTGTACTTTGGATATAAAGAATTTTGTTCAAACCTATGTTTAACTAACTGTCTGCTACACAATTGTTAACATGTTATATTGTCTAACAATGATAAATTCTATAAAGAAAATAAGATTGTCTGAGTGACTGGTAGAAGGTAGTATTCTATTCTAGATAAACTGTAGTAGTACTTTTTTTTTTTTTGTCAGAACCACCAGCCCACAAATAATGACCTGGAAATTTATTATTAATTATTAAAGCTTGGCTTTAGCTTAGCTTTTGCTAAACAAATTCTTACAATTTAAATTAACCCATATTTTAAAATCTGTATCCTGCCACAAAGCTCATTACCTCATTTCAGTACTGCACATCTTGCTGCTTCTGTGTCTCACTCGGGAATATACCTTTCTTCTCCCCAGAGTCCATCCTTCCCTCAGAAGTCCTGCCTATTCTGTATTCCCTAGCTATTGGCCACTCAGCTCCTTATTACATGAATCACTGCTATATATCTTCACACAGTGTACAAATATTCCACAACAACAAGAAGGGTCTTTTTTCTACATAATCTTTGAAGAGACTGAAAACAAACAAACTATGAAAGGATTCATATATTTATAAGAGAAGTGCTGCACACAAATGAAATATCAGAATCAATTCTCTAAATAATTATGTAATTGATATTGTTATGGAGGAAATATGGGAACTGGATAAGAGGACAAGTACAGAGATAAGTCTACAGAGGAGAATTAGCCAAAGCATAGGTACTTTAGTTTACCTACTATTAAAGTGTAAGAGGTTTTGAAGAGTAGGTGAGAGTCACATAAAGTGACTTGGAAACAAATATCAGTGAATAGGAAGGTTGGGGTGGAACAGAAGACTAGTGACCTGAGCAGTCTGATTTTCTTTAGGCAGAGTCAAAGTTACCTGTAGAGGAAAAGATATATTGGAGTTTTCAGAAAGGTGGGAGAAGTTGGGAAAATAAACAAATAGGTAAATAATAGCCATATAAGGCAATGCCACTAGAGGTTGTTAGTCCTGTTTCCTGCCTGGTTCACTCCAGGCCACATAGCTTTATGTTCTTCTTCAGATACATACATTTCCTCAGACAATAGTGAAGAGGACAGAGGACAGAGGACAGGAATTTAAGCAGAGTTGGGTGGGATTTTGCAGTTTTATGAAATAAAATGGTTAATAAAATGGCACTATGAAAACTAAAGTTATATGGAATGTGATGAACTGACAGGCAGTACACACCTGTCAATTGAAGAAGGTGTTAAACACTGAAATGGCAAAAGAACACATACATTTATATTCCCAGTGATCAGTTTGGGTATTTTAGGAAGTGAAGCGAATTAATAGGAACAGCTGGTGACATGATAGAACTTCCAAATTATAATTGTGGAACATGCGCAGTTATAAGTATGATGAGAATTAATATAGAGTCCTTGCATAGGCAACTGTGATGTGTTGGAGCAAGATTAAATGACAAAGGAAACTCAATAAACATAAAAAACTGAATATTTTTAGAATCTTTCCTGCTCTCTCTCTATAGACTTATACTTATACACATAAACACATACTAGAGAACCCTGTTTAAAACAATGAATAAAGTTGTGTTTCAGAGTTACTTATCTTTATATAAAGTATAATTTTCTGATAAAAAATTTTGTTTAATATATCATTTCAAATATTGCAAAGAAGTAAAACATATTCCCAACAACTCCCATTTGCAGTTGTTCACTTGATGACTATATTTTTACAATTCTTTACTATTTCATGGCCTATATCAGACATTTTCATTTGGGCCAAAAACCAGCTCCCTAATCATGACATAAAGACTCCTTAGTTGTGAATGCTAGGCCTTGCCTAGGCCAATTTCTGACTAACTGTTTTAACTTAAATTAACCTGTTTCTCTTTGCCTACCATTTCCTCAAGCCTTTTAACTTTTCTTCTGTATATCTTATTTTCACTACTTCCAATATCTGATTGGCTGGTGGCTGCATTGTATCTTGCCCTAAGTCTGTCCCACCATTTCTATTCATTTCTTCTCATTCTCCTTGAGCTTAGATTTCTCCTCATACCTATTCTTTCTGCCTGCCAGCTGTGCCTATCCTTTCTCTGCTTAGTTATTTGATCACTCAGAAGCCTTAAGCAGGCAAGATAAACAAATGCAGCACATCTTTACATAATTAAACATATGTTATTAGATCATCAAACAAATGCAGCATAAAAAATGTAACACACTATTACACATTTAAAGTAATATTCCACAGCATAAGCAAATGTAAAACATCATTACATAGTTATAACAATATTCCATGATAGTGGCCTATATTTATAGAAACTTCCTTTTACAGCAATAAATGTATATTATTTTAAAAATAAGCACAGCCTCTTTATTGACATTAACTTATTGCTACTGGTTATCTCTTTATGTCTTCTGCAGCAAGGGCAGGAGGTCCCAAGGTCCCAAGGATTGCCAAAACAATTTTGCTCAACAAAAGAATCTCAGTAGGCGTCATCATCCCCAACTTCAAGTTATGCAATAGAGCTACAGTAATAAAAACAGCCTGTTACTGGCATAAAAACAGACATGTGGATCAATAAAATCCAATTGAGGATCCGGGCATTAAGCCAAAAACCTATGAACACCTGATCTTCAACAAAGAGGCCCAAAATAATCAATGGAAAAAAGATAGTATCTTTATCAAAGAGTGTTGACATGGCTGGATGGTAGTGTGTAGAAATATGCAAATATCCAAGCCTTTCACCCTGAACAAAACTCAAATCCAAGCTTATCAAAGACCTCAATGTAAACCCAACTACACTGAATTTGATAGAAAAGAAAGTGGGAAATACCCTCCAACGAATTGGCATAGGTGACTACTTCCTAAATATAACACCAGTGGCACAGACACTAAGAACAACAATCAATAAGTGGGATCTCCTGAAATTGAGAAGCTTCTATAAAGCCTAGGGATGTCTTTCTAACAACAGATCAATTAATTGGCCAGAGTATCCACATTAATTAGAAAGAGTATCCACATCTAAGGATATGATCATGTGGTTTTGTTCCTTTAGTTTGTTTATATGATTGATAACATTTACAGTTTTTTGTATGTTAAACCAGCCCTGCATTTCTGGGATGACGCCTACTTGGTCGTGGTGGATGATATCTGTTATACATTGTTGTATACGGTTTGCCAAAATTTTGTTGAGAATTTTTGAATCAATAATCATGAGGGAATTTGGTCTGTAATTCTCCTTCTTTTTTGTGTCTTTGAGTAGCTTGGGTATTAGGGTGATTGTGGCCTCATAAAAGGAATTTGGCAATATTCCTTCAGTTTCTACTGTGTGAAATAGTTTGAGGGGTAATGGTAGTAATTCTTCTTTGAATGTCTGGTAGAATTCAGCACTGAAACCATCTGGACCAGGGCTTTTATTTTTGGGGAGGTTTTTAATGAGAGCTTCAATTTCCTTAAGGGTTATAGGCCTGCTTAGGTAATTAATCTGATCTTCATTTAATTTTGGTAGATGGTACCTGTTCAGAAAGCTGTCCATTTCTTCTAGGTTTTCCATTTTTGTGGAGTACAGATTTTCAAAATATGATCTGATAATTCTCTGTATTTCCTGGGGGTCTGTTGTTATGTTCCCCTTTTTGTTCGTGATTTTGTTGATTTGAACACTCTCTCTCTGTTTTTGATTAGTTTGGCTAAGGGCTTATCTATCTTATGAACTTTCTCAAAGAACTAACTCTTAGATTCATTGATTCTTTGTATTGTTCTTTTTGTTTCAATTGTATTGATTTCAGCTCTAATTTGATTATTTCCTGCCATCTGCTCCTTCTAGGTGAGTTTGCTTCTAATTGTTCTAAGGCTTTCAGCTGTGCTGTTAGGTCTCTAGTGTAGAATTTCTCTAGGTTTTTCATATAGTCATCTAGCGCTATGAATTTTTCTCTTAAGACTGCTTTCATTGTGTCCCACAAGTTTGGATATGTTGTAGATTCATTTTCATTGAATTCTAGGAAGACTTTGAATTCTTTCTTAATTTCTTCCTTCACCCAGAGATGGTTCAGCTGAGTGATGTTTAGTTTCCATGACTTGGTAGGCTTTCTTTGATTTTTGATGTTGTTGAACTCTAACTTTAGGCCTTGGTGGTCTGATATGTTACAAGGGATTATTTCCATGTTTTTGTATTTGTTGATATTTGCTTTATGACCAATCATGTGTTCAATTTTGGAGAAAGTTCCATGAGGAGCTGAGAAATATGTATACACTTTTGCCTTTGGGTGGAAGGTTCTGTAGGTATCTATTAAATCCATTTGCATAATTACCTCTTTTAGACTCCTTATTTCTCTGTAGAGACTCTGCCTGGTTGATCTATCCAGGGTTGAAAGTGGGGTATTGAAGTCTCCCACTATTAGGGTGTAAGAATTGATGTGGGATTCGAACTTTAGCAGTGTTTCTTTTACATAAGTAGGTGCCCTTATATTAGGGGCATAAATATTTAGGATTGAAATCTCCTCTTGACCAATTTTTCCTGTGATGAATAAGTAGTGACCATCTTGTCCCTTTTAATTGCTTTTAGCTTAAAGTCTACTTTGTTAGATATTAGGATAGCTACCCCTGCTTGTTTCTTAGGACCTTTTGATGGGAAAATCTTTTCCCCAACCTTTATTCTAAGCCTGTGTCTGTCTTTGTGGTTGAGATGTGTTTCTTGTAGGCAACAGAAGGATGGCTTCTGTTGTTTTATCCATCTTGTTAGTGTGTGACATTTTATAGGAGAGTTGAGACCATTGATATTAAGGGAAATTAGTGACCATTGATTCACATTTCCTGCTATTTTTAGTGGTAACTTGTTTGTATTTCCTTTCTCTAGGGTATTCTTCTGTAGAATTATTGATTCTTTGTGATTTTGTGGGTGTATCTGGGGTCCTTAGGTTGGAATTCAATGGAAAAAAGATAGTATATTTAACAAATTGTGTTGGAATAGCGGGATGGAAGTGTGTAGAAAAATCCAAATAGATCCGAGCCTGTCACCCTGCACAAAACTCAAATCAAAGTGGATCAAAGACCTCAACATAAACCCGGCCACTTTGAATTTGATAGAAAAGAAAGTGGAAAACACCCTTCTACGAATTGGCACAGGCGACCACTTGCTAAATATAACACCAGTGGCACAGACACTAAGTCCAACAATCAATAAGTGGGATCTCCTGAAGCTAGGGAGCTTCTGCAAAGCCAAGGACACTGTCAATAGGACAAAACGACAGCCTACAGAATGGGAAAATATTTTCACCAACCCTACAAGTGTTAGAGGAGTGATCTATAAGATATATAAAAAGCTCAAGAATCTAGAGTCCAAAACCTTGAATAACCCAATCAAAAAATGGGGTACAGATCTAAAAAGAGAATTCTCAGCAGAGGAACTACAAATGGCTGAAAGGCAGCTCAAAAAGTGATCTTCATCTTTAGCCATCAGAGAAATGCAAATCAAAACAACTTTGAGATACCACCTAACACCTGCTAGATTGGCTAAGATAAAAGGCACAGATGATAGCCTATGTTGAAGAGGATGCAGAGCAAGGGGAACACTCCTCCATTGTTGGTGGGAGTGTAAGCTTGTTCAGCCACTTTGGAACGCAATATGGAGGTTTCTCAGAAAATTGAGAATCAATCTCCCCAAGGACACAACAATACCACTTCTGGGTTTATACCCTAAAAATGCATAGTCATACTCCAAAGGCATTAGCTCAACTATGTTCATAGCAGCATTATTTGTAATAGCAAGAACCTGGAAACAACCTAGATGTCCCTCAACTGAAGAATGGATTTACAAACTGTGGTACATCTACACAATGGAATACTACTCAGCAGTAAGAAAAAATGATTTCCTAAAATTCGCAGTCAAATGGATGGATTAGGAGAATATCCTCCTGAGTGAGGTATCATAATCTCAGAAAGATAAGCAGGGGATGTACTCACTTATTAGTGGTCTCTAAACAAACAACCAAGAAAAAAAGCCAAGCATGCCCAAGCTGGAAACCACAACCACTGAACAGCTTGGGATCAGAAACACCCTGGACTGACCCTTCGGACCCCCCTCCAAATATAGGAACACCTACCTGCCTCACTCTTGAGGGAGGGGGGACAAAACTGGATTTGGCCAGGAGTGGAGACTGATCTAAGCATTATTGGGTCAGTGGGACCATAGGACTATCTGCTCCCTGCCCAGGGAGGGGATGGGGTCTTGCAGAGGAGAAAAATGACCTGATGTGGTGGGAGGGGGAAGGGACCTTGAATAAGGATTTACATGTATGGAAAAAAAATTCAGAGGTAAAGCTGAACACAAAGTAAATATATGTGTAGCAATCTTATTTGCATTATTACCCTTGATAAGTCATGCTTATGATTTTTTTCTTCTTTATAGTTATTGTTAACTTTTCAGCTTTTTAAATTCATTTTACTGTTTTTTTTGATAAATACAAAATTAATAAAAAAGAAAAAAAAGAGTATCCACAGTGCAGATACTCTAACATAACCTCTTGTTTCAGGTAAGCAATACTAGTGGTTGTATCACACAGATAGCATAGAACTTCATCATCTAGTGTATAGCTTCTGTGTAGTCATTGGAAACACAGCAGCTAAATTGAATAATGAATCATTTTACACAATACCAACACTCTTCAAAGCTACCAAATTATTAGAAATAAAACAATTCTGAGAAATGTCTTGTTCTAAAGTAGGTTAATCATTACAACTGAACACAATGTGGTACTCTGGCAGAAATCTTGTAACAGAGAAAAGAAGAGGAAATCTAAATAAGGGATGAAACTTAATTACTAGTAATGAATAGATTTATTAATCTGTGTCAGAGCCAGGTTCCTTCCACCTAGTTAACTGATAGAAAAGTGAATGATAGCTTATGTAATTAGGTATTAATTTTCAATTTATATATGACATTTTTAATGTGCTAAAATATTTAAAAATAATTTTGTTCGAGGTGTCTTCATAAATTTTCTATTTTTTTTCTTCTTCTTCTTCTTCTTATTATTATTATGAACAAAGAAGTCGCACTTTCTATCCTTGTATATCCATATTCAACATCCCATCCCCCTCCTGCCACATCAGGTCATTCTTTCTTCTCCACAAATTCCCATCCCCTCCCTGGACAGGCAGCAGACAGTCCCATGGTCCCACTGACCCAATATTGCTTAGTTCAGTCTCCACTCCTGGAAGATCCAGTTTTGTCCCACCTCCCCCAGGAATGAGTTAGGTGTTCCTCTAGGGGGAGTGGGATCCAAGGAGTCAGTCCAGGGTGATTCTGATCACAAGCTTTTCAGTGGTTGTGGTTTGCAGCTAGGGCATGCTTTGTTTTTGTTTTTTTGTTTGTTTGTTTGTTTAGAGACTATTAATGAGGGAGTACATCCCCTGCTTATCTTTCTGAGTTTGTGATACCTCGCTGAGGAGGATATTCTCCAAATCCATCCATTTGCCTGCAAATTTTAGGATATAATTTTTTCTTACTGCTGAGTAGTATTCCATTGTGTAGATGTACCACAGTTTGTTAATCCATTCTTCAGTTGAGGGACATCTAGGTTGTTTCCAGGTTCTTGCTATTACAAATAATGCTGCTATGAACATAGTTGAGCTAATGCCTTTGGAGTATGACTATGCATTTTTAGGGTATACACCCAGAAGTGGTATTGCTGTGTCCTTGGGGAGATTGATTCTCAATTTTCTGAGAAACCGCCATACTGCATTCCAAAGTGGCTGAACAATCATACACTCCCACCAACAACTGAGGAGTGTTCCCCTTGCTCTTCATCCTCTCCAGCATAGGCTGTTCTCTGTGTCTTTTATCTTAGCCAGTCTAACAGGTGCTAGGTGGTATCTCAAAGTTGTTTTGATTTGCATTTCTCTGATGGCTAGACATGATAATCACTTTTTCTGGTGCCTTTCAGCCATTAGTAATTCTTCTGCTGAGAATTCCCTTTTTAGATCTCAAACCCATTTTTTGATTGGGTTATTAAGAATTTGGGCTCTAGATTCTTGAGTTCTTTAAATATCTTAAGATCACTCCTCTATCACTTGTAGGGCTGGTGAAAATCTTTCCCATTCTGTAGGCTGTCGTTTTGGCCTGTTGACAGGGTCCTTGGTTTACAGAAGCTTCTTAGCTTCAGGAGATCCCACTTATTGATAGTTGGTCTTAATGACTGGTGTTATGTTTAGGAAGTGGTTTCCTGTGCCAATTTGTAGAAGTGTATTTCCCACTTTCTTTTCTGTCAAGTTTAAAGTGGCTACGTTTATGTTGAGGTCTTTGATCCACTTGGATTTGACTTTTGTGCAGTGTGACAGGCTTGGATCTATTTGCATTTTGCTACACACTTCCATCCAGCAATGCCAACACCATTTGTTAAATATACTATCTTTTTTCCATTGAATATTTTGGGCCTCTTTGTCAAAGATCAGGTGTTCATAGGTTTTTGGGTTAATGTCTAGATTCTCAATTCTCTTCCATTGATCCACAAGTCTGTTTTTATGCCTGTACCAGGCTCTTTTTATTACTGTAGCTCTATAGTATAACTTGAAGTCAGGGATGGTGATACCTCCTGAGGTTCTTTGGTGAGTAAAATTATTTTGGCAATCCTGGCTTTCCTGTTTTTCCAAATGAAATTGAGTATTGTTCTTTCAAGATCCAAAAAATATTGTGTTGTGATTTTTGATGGGCAGTGCATGGAATCTGAAGATTGCCTTAGTAGATTTGCCATTTTTACTATGTTGATCCTACCAATCCAGGAACATGGGAGAGTTTTCCATTTTCTGATATTCTCTTCAATTTCTTTCTTCAATGATTTAAAATTTTTGTCAAATAGGTCTGTTACTTCTTTGGTTATAGATACTCCAAGGTATTTAATACTATTTGCAGCCATTATGAAGGGTAATGTTTCCCTTATTTCTTTTTCATCTCTTCTATCTTTAGTGTATAGAAGGGCTACTGATTTCTTTGAGTTAATCTTGTTTCCTGCTACATTGCCAAAGGTGTTTATCAGCTGTAGTAGTTCCCTGGAAGAATTTTGTGGGTCATTTATGTATACAGTCATATCATCTGCAAATAGAGATAGCTTCACTTCTTCTTTTCCAATTTGTATCTCCTTAATGTCTTTTGGTTCCCTTATTGCTTTAACTAAAACTTCCAGAACTATATTGAATAGATAAGGGGAGAGAGGACATCCTTGTCTAGTTCCTGATTTTAGTGGATTTGCTTTGAGTTTTTTTCCATTAAGTTTGATACTTGTGGGCTTCTTGTAAATCTCCTTTATTATATTTAGGTATTCTCCCTGTATTCCTGATCTCTCCAGTGCTTTAATCATGAAGAATTTTTGGATTTTGTCAAAGGCTTTTTTTAACATCTCAGGATATGATCATGTGGTTTTGTTCCTTTAGTTTGTTTATATAATGGATAACATTTACAGTTTTTCGTATGTTAAACCAGCCCTGCATTTCTGGGATGAAGCCTACTTGGTCATGGTGGATATTATTTTTCTTTTTTTTTTTTTAAATTTGCTTTGTTTTTTATTTTTTTTCCTTCTTTATTTTGTATTTATCAAAAAAAACACAGTAAAAAGAATTTAAAATGTGGAAGAGTTAACAATAACTATACAGAGGATATGAATGATAAGCATGGCTTATCAAGGGAAGAAATACAAATAAGATTGCTACACCTATATTTTCTTTGTGTTCATCTTTCCCTCTGAATTTTTTTTTCCATCCCTGTATATCCTTATTCAAGGTCTGTCTGCTCCCTGCCCAGGGAGGGGATGGGGAGTTGCAGAGGAAAAAATGACCAGATGTGTTGGGAGGGGGAAGAGACCTTGAATAAGGATATTATTTTTCATACATTATTGTTTAGGGTTTGCCAAAATTTTGTTGAGAATTTTCACATCAATATTCATGAGGGAAATTGTTCTGTAATTCTCCTTCTTTTGTGTCTTTTTGTGGCTTGGGTTTTAGGGTAATAGTGGCCTCATGAAAGGAATTTTGCAATATTCCTTCAGTTTCTACTGGGTGAAGTAGTTTGAGGAGTAACCGTAGTACTTCTTCTATGAATGTCTGGTAGAATTCAGCACTGAAACCATCAGGACCAGGGCTTTTATTTTGGGGGAGGTTTATAATAACAGCTTTAATTTCCTTAAGGTTTATAGGCCTGTATAGGTAACTAATCTGATCTTCATTTAATTTTGGTAGCTGGTACCAGTCCAGAAAGCTGTCCATTTTTTCTAGGTTTTCCATTTTGTGTAATACACATTTTCAAAATATGATCTGGTAATTCTCTGTATTTCCTGGGGGTCTACAGTTATGTCCCCCTTTTCATTTATGATTTTGTTGATTTTAACATACTCTCTCTGTTTTTTGATTAGTTTGGCTAAGGGCTTTTCTGTTAACTTTCTCAAAGAACCAACCTGTAGATTCATTGATTCTTTGTATTGTTCTTTTTGTCTTAATTGTATTGATTTCAGCTCTTAGTTTGATTATTTTCTGATGTCTACTCCTTCTATGTGAGTTTGCTTCTAATTTTTTGCTTTCAGGAGAAATGTTAGGTTTCTAGGGTCAGAATTCTGTAGGTTTTTGATGTAGGCATCTATTGCTATGAATTTTACTCTTAAAACTGCTTTCATTGTGTCCCACAAGTTTAGATACATTGTGGATTCATTTTCATTAAATTCTAGGAAGACTTTGATTTCTTTCTTAATTACTTCCTTGACTGATCCAGAGATGGTTCAGCTGAGTGATGTTTAGTTTCCATGTGTTGGTAGGCTTTCTTTGATTTTTGATGTTGTTGAACTCTAACCTTAGGCCCTGGTGGTCTGATTTTTTGTATCTGTTGATATTTGCTTTATTACCAATTATGTGGTCAGTTTTGGAGAAACTGACCATGATGAGCTGAGAAATATGTATATTCCTTTGTATTTGTGTGGAAGTTTCTGTAGATATCTGTTAAATCCATTTGCATCATAACCTCTTTTAGACTCCTTATTTCTCTGTTGAGTCTCTGTTTGGTTGACCTGTCCAGAGTTGAAAGTGGTATATTGAAGTCTCCCACTTTTAGGGTGTGAGAATTGATGTGGGATTCGAGCTTCAGCAGTGTTTCTTTTACATAAGTAGGTACCCTTATATTAGGGGCATAAATATTTAGGATTGAAATCTCCACTTGACCAATTTTTCCTGTTATGAATAAGTAGTGACCCTCTTGGTCCTTTTTAATTGCTTTTAGCTTAAATTCTACTTAGTTAGATTTTAGGATTGCAACCCCCGCTTGTTTCTTAGAACCATTTGACTGGAAAATCTTTTCCCAATCCTTTACTCTAAGCCTCTGTCTGTCTTTTTGATTTAGGTGTGTTTCTTGTAGTCAACAGAAGCATAGCTTCTGTTGTTGTATCCATCTTGTTAGTGTGTGATGTTTGGTAGGATAGTTGAGTCCATTGATATTAAGGAAATTAGTGACGATTGATTGATACTTCCTGCCAATTGGTGGTAACTTGTTTGTATTTCCTTTCTCTGGAGTATTCTTCTGTGGAATTATTGATTGTTTGTGGTTTCATGGGTGTATCTGGGGTCCTTAGGTTGGAATTTTTCCTCTAATACTCTCTGTAGAACTGGATTGGTAGATAGATATTATTTCTGTCTTTCTTGGTCATGAAATATTTTGTTTACTCCATCTATGGTGATTGATAATTTTGCAGGGTATGGTTTTCTAGTTTGGCAGCCATGCTCTTTTAGCATGTGTATAACTTCTGACCAAACCCTTCTAGCTTTCATCATTTCCATTGAATAGTCAGGTGTTATTCTGATGGGTTTGCTTTTATATGTAATTTGGCCATTTTCTTTTGCAGCTCTCAAAAATTTTTCTTGTTCTGTATGTTTTGTGGCTTGATTATAATTTGGCACGCTGCCTTTTTTGGGGTTCATATCTCCTTGGTGTTCTGCAAGCTTCTTGTATCTTTATAGGCATTTCCTTCTTCAGGTTAGGGAAGTTTTCTTCTATGATTTTATTGAAAACATGATCTGTGCCTTTGAGCTGGTATTCTTCTTCTTCAATTCCTATTATTTGAAATTAGGTCTTTTCTTGGTTTCCCAGATTTCCTGAACATTTTGAGTTATGGCTTTTTTGGTTTTACTATTTTCTTTGACTAATATATCTATGTGAGCTACTGAGTCTTCCACTTCAGAGATTCTATCTTCCATCTCTTGAACTCTGTTGGTTATGCTTGTATCTGTGGTTCCAGCTTTTATCTTCAGGTATTCTATTACCATCTTTGCCTCAATTTGTGCCTTTTTTATTGCTTCTATTTCAACTTTTAGTTCCTGGCATGTTTCTTTAATTTTTATTTTCTTTTTCTTGGTTTTCTTTCATAGATTTGTTCATCTCTTCCAATTTTTTGTTTGTACTTTCTTCTTTTTCTTTAAGACAATTTTTCATATCTTCTTTGAGTGCTTCTATGATCATCATAAAGGAATTCTTGTTGTTGCTTTCATCTGTTTCCTCTTTATTTCTCAGGTCAGATCTTGTAGTTGTAGAATCACCACTTTCTTCTGGAGTTGCCTTGTTGTTTTATTATTATGTAAATTTTTGCACTGGTGTCTGCCCATGGCTTTAGTGGTTCATGATTAGGTGGCTCCTGGTCAGTTTTGGCACTCAGGCTTGTGTGTCTCCTGTCACCTCTTTGGGCAAGAGTCTGAGTCTGTCTTTCAGGGTCCTCAGTCCTCCTCTGTGTGCTCAGTTACAGGTGGGTAGCTGTGCAAATTTTCTCAGCAGCTGGACGGACCGTGTCAGTCAGAGTTTTTCTCTGTCTGCTACAGATTGTGTGGGGACATGCTCTGCCCAGAAATTTTCAAGTTTTATATATGTTGATCTTTGTTCTAAACCACTGTATCCATCTCTGTTTGATCATATTTTCATAATTATTTTACTCTTGTAAAATACATCAAACAAATATCTTTAAAACTTTTAAATATTGTCATTGCTTGTTTACCTTGTTTTCTTCATATTATATAATTTAACAAGGTACTATACATAATGTTTTCTTATATTTTTAGCTAATAAATCCTTCATTTTTGTGTATTTGGTTCTGTCATCATTTACATTATTTATTCATTTAAATTAACAAGTCAATATTTTGCTTACAAGGTTAACTCAAAAAGATCGGTAGCCCTTCTATACACTAAAGATAGACCTGAAAAAGAAATAAGGGAAACATTACCCTTCATAATAGCTGTAAATAGTATTAAGTACCTTGGAGTAAGTATAACCAAAGAATATCATACCTATTTGACAAAAATTTTAAATCACTGAAGAAAGAAATTGAAGAGGATATCAGAAAATGGAGAGATATCCCATGTTCCTGGATAGGTAGGATCAACATAATAAAAATGGCAATTCTACCAAAGGCAATCTACAGATTCAATGCAATGACCATCAAAATCCCAACACAATATTTTTTGGACCTTAAAAGAACAATACTCAATTTCATTTGGAATAACAGGAAAGCCAGGATTGCCAAAATAATTTTACTCACCAAAGAACCTCAGGAGGTATCAGCATTCCTGACTTCCAGTTATACTATAGAGCTACAGTAATAAAAAGAGCCTGGTACAGGCATAAAAACAGACTTGTGGATCAATGGAAGAGAATTGAGGATCCAGACATTAACCCAAAAACCTATGAACACCTGATCTTTGACAAAGAGGCCCAAAACATTCAATGGAAAAAAGATAGTATATTTAACAAATGTTGTTGCCATAGCTGGATGGAAGAATGTAAAAAAATGCAAATAGATATGAGCATGTCACCCTGCACAAAACTCAAATCCAAGCAGATCAGAGACCTCAAAATAAACCCAACCTCTTTAAACTTTATACATTTTGCTTAAATAAAACAAAACAGCAGAACAAGTAAACAGTATTGGAATTCAAGAGAAGAAAGCATTTCCAGCATATGTGGCATATCAAGTTTCATGCTAGGCATCAGTTATGGCACAGTGAATAAAAAAGCCATCTACCTTCCTCATGGGGTTCCTATCCTAATTGGAAATAAGACTTTGAAAAACTGAATCAAATTCAGTTAAGTATTTTTGATGAGAATGGATGTCTGTCAGGGGAACTGAGCTGCTGGGGTATAGAGGGTTGTTGTGGGGAGTTTAAGCTGTAATACAGAAGCCTTTAAGATGGAAGTAATTTCATTTAATTGGAGGACAATGGGAATTAATTGAGTGAGTGTTTTGGGTTTTGTTTGTTTGTTTTTTTTTTTTCCAGTACTCTTTAGAAATTTGTGGAAGGATTGGAGTTTCTCAGCATAATGGCAGCTTCTTCTAATTCTTCGTATGTGGCTTCTACAGTAACAGATGTACTGAAGTATATGGGAAAGTCACATTCAATGATTAGCATATAGCCTGTAAAATTTTGCAAAGTCTCACAAGACATTTTTCTGTAAGTTGTAAAGCTTGATCACAAGAATACCATTCTCCTCACATTTCTGTTTTGACAGCCTATAATTTGTTTTGGTCTGTTGTCTCCATTTTAATTGAAATATATTTATCTGTGATAATATATAGATATACTTTATTATTAATTCTTCTAATACAAGTTCTCAAGTGTAAGTGCATGCTCTTACACTTCCCTGTACCATTTTTAGATATGACCTTGTATACTCAAATTCACTCTTTTTTTATATTTTAACTTTATTTATTTATTTATTTGCCTTGGTGTTTGCCTGGAACTGGAACTACAGACAGTTGTTAGCTGCCATGTGGGTGCTGGGAATCGAACCCGGGTCCTCTGGAAGAGCAGACGGTGCTCTTAACCGCCAGCCATCTCTCCAGCCCCCTCAAATTCACTCTTAAGGATAGGTTTTAATATCAAATGAGACCATAATAGATTCCAACACACAGTTATGCTCCCAAATTTGCAATTATGCTCTTAAACATATGATAAACCCCATTTTTGTCTTTTTTCTTTATGTTAAATTTTGACATAGATACTGTGTTGAATTTTTAAAAATTTAAATGTGTAAGAGATTGTGTCTTACTTCTGTTCCAGCAGAAAAATAAAAGCATTATGAAAGTACTCATAAGTAAGTATGTTAAATCTAATAGGACTTAAGATTGCCATTTTGGTAGAACTAAAAAAAAAATCATCATGAATAAGGCATTTAAGACCCAGAAAAACAAACATGGCAAGTTCTTGTATAAGTAGAAATAAGAAGTAAGTATAATATAGTCAATCTATGTTCTACAGCCCCAGATAGAATGGGTAACAATGAGGGCCAAGAAAGGGAAGCATTAGTTTTCTTTGGATGGGGAAATGGAGGAAATCTCCTGGGTGAACTGTGGGCAGAGGATGGAGAAATGCAAACTTGAACAAGCATGTTGGAGGCTGGATTGAGGGAAGCAGTAACAAAAGAGATGTTTTGATAGAGGGCATTTTAGAGTTATGGAAAAATGTGATGCCAGGGAAACTCCTGGGAATCCACAAGGATGACTCCAGCTAAAACACCAAGCATTTATGAAGAGGGTGCTTGAATTGGCCACTTACTGTAATCAGATTGGAGACTACCCTAATTATCATCAGAGATACTCTATCCAGTTACTGATGGAAGGAGATACAGAGATCCGCAGCCAAGCTCTGGGCTGAACTCCAGGAGTCTTGTTGAAGAAAGGCAGAGAGGATTGTAGGAGCCAGGGGAGTTAGTAACCCACAGGGGCGGCTGACCTGAGCTCCTGGGAGCTTACAGATTCTGGACTAAAAATTGGGAAGCCTCTGTGGGACTGTGGGACTCCTAGTGGTGGGATCAGGCTCTGCCTTTGAGGTTTAGCTAGCTTTTGGGGACCTGTTTCCCATACTGGATTAAGTGGTCCAGGCTTGTTACAAGAGGAGAAGCTCAGTGATGCCTCAACTTGATGTGTGATACACTGCTCAAGTTCATGGGAAGCCTGCACTTTTCTGAATGGAGATGAGATGAAGGAGGAGTGGAAGGAAAGAGAAGTAGATGGGAAGGGAGTGGTGGATGACATGGTGAAGAGGAGTGAGTGAAAACTGTGACCAGAATAAGTAATTGAAAGAAATGCTATTTAAATATCATTTAAAAAACAATTGTCATTATGATCGGGAGTGCTCTGACACATATGGGCACAGAAAATGCTGAATTTATTGTCACATTAGGATACTACCTAAATATTGAATAATAATCTTTTGCACAACACAGATTTAAAAATTATATGAACAAGAGTTTATGTAGAACTTGATGTATGTTATAAAGCCTTGATAGTTTCTCTTTATTCAAGTTTTTCTTATTTCTGTTCTTATTTTGCAACCTGTATGGCTAATAATTTTCAATTAAAGTTATTTTCTGCATTGATTTATTTTTATTATCATGGATGTTTTCTCTGTAGAAATTTTTCTTCCAGTCTTCTGTCTTCTCATTTTATTATCCTTTAACATAAAGGATAGGTTTTTACCTTTTGCTTTAAATTTAGTCTTAGTAATTGAAATAGGCTTAAACATTTGTATTGAGTATTTTATGTCTTCTATGAAACATACACAGGAACTTTTATATACTGACATATATATTATCATAACTTTATTTCTTTGTACTTTATAATAACATCATTTTAAATAATTTATTAAAATTAAAAATTTAATACACATTTTAAAAGTGTTGAAGCATCTTGATACCATATGTAAGAGCACAGGTCTCTAGGATTCATACTGATGAACCCATCAGATATTCATACAAATTCTTTGCTTTTCCTGAATTCCAGGAACTAAATTGGCTAGCTTTTACAAACATTTCACAAAATTATGCAAGCTATGTACTTGGATTCAAAATTTCTGTTTCTTCATCTTAGGCCCAGTCTGTATACCATTCTAAACAATCATGAACACAAATGACCATTGACTCTTCTAATGGCAAGTTCAGATCCAACAGGCATTTTCTCTTTTTATAATGTTAAATGCTTTCTTTATGCAGGTGTCATTTTGGAAAATTGCTTCATAAAACATAAATTATTTTTACACATAAGTTCTTTTAAGTGATGTTAAAAGATAGATTTTAAAACTGAAAAGTAATAACTAAATAAAAGATATAATATTTCTAATGGTTAGTAACATCTTGCCATATTTTTCTAGCCACACACAAATTCCATATACATTCTATCATATACACATACACACATGCACATATATACATGTATTGACTACATTATTTATTTAATTCTTGTTATTATCACATCATTCAGATGTTGACAAGAAAGCCGTGGTAATTGTGAAGATCAATGTTGTTTTGTGATTTGTTATTAAGTTAAAGTACAATCAAGAAGAATAATTGCTGTGGCGAGCCCCAGCTGAAGAAATGAGTTATCCCCTCCCAGCTGGCCAGCTAGGACAGTCCACATTTGGGCAACATGGCACAAAACCTGCCCCTTAAACCATCTCAGCACCAGCTGCAGGTAAGATAGCAGAAGACCTGCCTGCAACCCTGACTATCTACACCCCTCATCAAACCTTCTACCCTAAAGTCTAAATTCATTGCCCAAAATTACCCATCCCCCAACCCCAGCTGCTTCCTGAGACACAGCTTCTGGAGATCACCAGTAAAAGAGCTCCAGGTGAAGGCAAACAAGCAGGACTCCTGCAGGCAAATCTGATTCTCTACACCACTCATCAGACAAACCCACTAACTCATAAACCATCTATTCCTTCAATCTCAGCTTCTTCCTGAGACACAGCCTCTGAATATCCCCAGGAAAAAATCTTTAGCTTTAGCTGCTTCCTAAGACACAGCATTACAAGAATGACTTCCTAAGACACAGACTCTGGAGAGCTTCTTCAGAAGAGCTATAGCTGCAGATCTCAATTTCACCCTGAGACACAGATTCTAGTGCCTCTGAGCACTCTAAGAGCTCCAATTGCACCAAGAGCAACTAGTAGACCTAAAATATGTAGCTGAAGCATAAACAATATTTGCAATAATCAGTGAAATAGATGCGCAGACTCCAGTATACAAAAATTAATTAAACAACATAAAGAGCAATATGACATCATTATAAATAGTAGATCTATAGCAGCAAGACTTGAGCATTCTAATACAGAAAAAAAGCAGAGAAAATGACCTTAAAATATCTTTATAAAGATGATAGAAGTCTTTAAATATTAAAGAAAAAATGAAAAGTTCCTTTAAGAAACTAGAAAGATAAGAAAATATGAATGAAAACAAAAAATTTCTTAAAGAAAGACTAGAGAACCAAGAAAAAAGCAATCACACAGACAATAAAAAACTTAAAAACTGAAATAGAAACAATAAAGAAGACACAAACAGGGAAAATTCTGGAAATTGGAAATCAGAGTAAATGAGCAGGAACTTCAGATGCAAACATAACTAACAGAATGTAAGAGACAAAAGAGAGAATTTCTGGTGTGGAATATGCAATAAAAGAAATAGATTTATCAGGTAAAGAAAACTCTAAAGTTAAAAACAAATAATAACACAAAATGTCCAGGAAATCTGGGACACTATATAAAGATAAAACCTAAGAATAATAGGAATAGAAGAAGAAAAAGAATATCAGCTTAAAGGCATAGAAAATTTATTGTAATAGGATTGTATTCTGTTTCATTGTGAATAATTGTCTTGCCTGCAAGTTTAATAAAAACACTAATTGGCTGAAGGTACATAGGAAGTATGGGCAGAACTACCAGACTAAACTCTGAGAACACCTCACAACAGACACCAATGCTGCAGAGATACCAGCATAGGATTAAGAGGAAAGAAGTTGAAATACTGCTCTAAAAAAAAAAAAAAGAAAAAAAAAGCACCAACATGCATGGCTGAAGAATAAGAATAATGGGTTAGTTTAAGGGTAAAGAGTTAACAAGTGGGGCTGGAGAGATGGCTCAGTGGTTAAGAGCACCGTCTGCTCTTCCAGAGGACCCGGGTTCAATTCCCAGCACCCACATGGCAGCTAACAACTGTCTGTAGTTTCAGTTCCAAGCAAACACCAAGGCAAATAAATAAATAAATAATAAATAAATGGAAAAAAAGAGTTAACAAGCTATACAACTGGGCCCTAAGTCAATTAGCATAGAATTAATACAAGCCTGTATGTGCTTATTTAGGCCTAATTAGCATTTGGGCTGTGAGTGGGTACGAATTTCAGGGTTAGACTAGAAAGTCAAGGCCAGAAACCAATTACAACAATATATTCAACACAATCATAGAAGAAATAATTCACAGTCTAAAAAAGGAAATGCCTATAAAAGTACAAGATGATTACATAACACCAAATAGACTAGATCCCCCAAAATCTGATTGCCACGTAATAATCAAAATACTAAACATACAGAATAGAGAAGTAACACCAAAGCTGCAAAGAAAAAGGGCAGGCTCATGATCCTCTTATAAACGTTGTTGAAAATACTCAATGACAAAATGAGGGATTAAATGACCTTTTAGATGATTGGTTTAGGTTTAAAAATGCTTGTTACCTTCTAATAAAATAGTTCCTGCTTAACTTGACTCTCTGCTCCTTCTGTCTCTGGGTGGAGGGGAACCTGGAAAAGAAACAAAAGGAGCACCTATTCTTTCTGTTTTCAGACTGCTTCCATTAGAAGTGGTCTAAGGTTCTAGTGGGGAGGGAAAAAAAAAAACCACAAATGCCCTCTTGTATCTTACCAGACCACCACAAAATAAAATTAGAGTTCAACAAAAACACAAACCACAGGAATTCCACAAACTTATAGAAACTGAACATCTCTCCATTAAACCAACTCTGGGTCAAGAAAAAAGTAAAGAAAGAAATAAAAAAAAACTTCCTAGAATTAAATAAAAATGAATCCACAACATACCCAGAATCATAGGACTCTATGAAAGTAGTGCTAAGTGGAAAGTTCATAGCACTAGGTGCCTAATAAGACAATTGGAGAATTCTGACACAAGAGACCTGACAGCAGAGTTGGAATCTCTAGAACACATACAATTAAATTCACCCAGAAGAGATGTCAGGATATAATCAAACTCAGGGGTAAAATTAAAACAAAGAATACAATAAAAAATTAAGAATACAAATAGTTGATTCTTTAAGAAAGTCAATAAGATAGACAAACCCTCATCCATACTAAATAAAAGGCGGTGAGAGAATTTAAAAGTTAACAAAATCAGAAATGAAAATGGGATATAACAACAAACACTGAAGAAATCCAGAGAGTCATTAAGCCACACTTCAAAAATTTATACTCCAAAAAATTGGAAAACCTAATAAAAAAAATGGACAGCTTTCTGGACAGAATCACTTAGAAATTTAAAAATCAAGATTCCATAAATGACCTAAATAGACCTATAGACTCTAAAGAAATAGAACAGTTATTAAAAGTCTCCCAAGCTACAAAACAAAGCCATGGCCAGATAGCTTTAGCTCAGAATTCTACTGATTTAATAAAAAGCTGATTGGCAAAAGGCAGACAGGAAGTGTGGTCAGGGCTACCATCCTAAGAAAACTCTGGGAACAGAAAAAGCAGAGAATAGATGCCAGAAAGAAACCATACAGACACCAAAAGATATCAGCAGGTGCAGAAAAAAGAAGTTGAAATGCTGCTGTGAGAAAAAGTACCAAGCTATATGGCTGAACAAGGTAAGGATCATGGGTTAGTTTAAGAGTAAAGAGTTACAAGAATCTAGAGCCCAAAACCTTGAATAACCCAATCAAAAAATGGGATACAGATCTAAGAAGGGAATTCTCAGCAGAGGAACTACAAATGGCTGAAAGGCACCTCAAAAAGTGATCTTCATCTTTAGCCATCAGAGAAATGCAAATCAAAACAACTTTGAAATACCACCTAACACCTATTAGATTGGCTAAGATAAGAGGCACAGATGACAGCCTATGTTGGAGAGGATGTGGAGCAAGGGGAACACTCCTCCATTGTTGGTGGGAGTGTAAGCTTGTTCAGCCACTTTGGAATGTAATATGGCGGTTTCTCAGAAAATTGAGAATCAATCTCCCCAAGGACACAGCAATACCACTTCTGGGTGTATACCCTAAAGAGGCACATTCACACTCCAAAGGCATTTGCTCAACTATGTTCATAGCAGCATTATTTGTAATAGCGAGAACCTGGAAACAACCTAGATGTCCCTCAACTGAAGAATGGATTAACAAACTGTGGTTCATCTACACAATGGAATACTACTCAGCAGTAAGAAAAAATGATATCCTAAAATTTGCAGGCAAATGGATGGATTTGGAGACTATTCTCCTGAGTGAGGTATCACAATCTCAGAAAGATAAGCAGGGGATGTACTCACTCATTAGTGATCTCTAAACAAACAAACAAGAAAAAAAGCCAAGCATGCCCAAGCTGCAAACCACATCCACTGAACAGTTTGGGATTAGAAACACCCTGGACTGACCCTTTGGACCCCACTCCAACTATAGGAACACCTGACTCACTCTTGAGGGAGGGGGATCAAAACTGGATTTGGCCAGTAGTGGAGACTGATCCAAGCATTATTTGGTCAGTGGGACCATAGGACTGTCTTCTCTCTGCCCAGGGAGGGGAGGGGGAGTTGTAGAGAAGAAAAATGACCTGATGTGGTGGGAGGGGGAAGGGACCTTGAATAAGGATATACAGGGATGGAAAAAAAAATTCAGAGGGAAAGCTGAACACAAAGTAAATATATATGTAGCAATCTTATTTGCATTATCACCCTTGATAAGTCATGCTTATGATTTTTATGTTCTTTATAGTTATTGTTAACTTTTCAGCATTTTAAATTCGTTTTACTGTTTTTTTATAAATACAAAATAAATAAAGAAGAAAAAAATTGGAAAGAAAAATGAAAATGAATATTGCACTCTAGAAGACAGGCATATTTGATTTGGCTAAATCAATAGGAAGATTCAAGAGTATTCAGTTCAGCATTCCTGTGCCCACTGTCATTTTTTTTTTCCTGCTGCTGCAATAAATTACCCTAACAAAAACAAAAACAAAAAAAAGAGTAAAGAGTTAGCAAGTTATAAACCTGGGTCCCAGGTCAATCAGCATAAAATTAATATAAGCATCTCTGTGTTTCAGTGGAACTGTGGGTAGGGCTAGGCTAGAAACAGTACTACATGAGATGGTTTAGTGGGAGGAGCAAGAGAGAGGAAGAGCAAAGAAATAGATATCTTGATAGAGAAAGCAATTGTGGGGTTAGAGAGAATTCCTGGTCCTAGAAGAACATACAAAAACCCACAAGATGTCCCCGGCTGCGACTCCAGCAATAGTGGAGATGACGCATAAACAGGACCTCCCCTATAATTAAATTAATGACCATCTTAATTATCATTACAGAAACTTCATCCTGAAACTAATAGAGTCAGAAGCTTCAATCCATAGCTTAGTACTTGGTTGAGCTCCAGGTTCAGCTGAAGAAAGAAAGAAGAGTTTCTATGAGCAAAGAGATCAGGATACTGATGAGGAGACTCACAAATGTGGCTGTCCATAGCTGTTAGGAGCTCATTGACTCTGAAATAATAGCCGAGAAACCTATATAGAAGGGAGCTCGTCTTTCTGAAAAGTAGATTACCATTGAAAGGCAAGAGCAGTTTTGGAGCCTCTTGAAGTAAGACCATAGTTTATTCCTGGTGCACAATTAGCACATTCCCTACAGAGAAACACCTTACTCAGATTTGATACTGGGGGAAAAGACTCAGGCTTACCTCAGCTGGATATGCCAGAATGAACTGACACATGTTGGGATTCCTTGCTTTCCCTGGAGAATAGATTGGGGGATGGGGTGGGGGGGATGCCGAGAGAGCAGTAGGAGGACAAGGAGTGGGAGAAGTGGTACGTATGGAAAAATTTTAAAATAAAATAATTTACTTAAGAAAAGGATAACAATTGAATGAAAAACAATAAATTGTACCCAATTTAATGTACCTATATAGCCAGCAATGGAAATAGAATAAGATTTAGAAATACTTAATCCCCCATTATTTCCTCTGCTTTTTTGAGCCTCATGCTAAGCCCTGCAGCCTGAATGCATTCCTTAAATGACAGAAATATCAACGTTATCATTATATATACATACATATATATATATATATATATCCTGAGATTTCAGATTATTTTCTTTTTTAAAAAATTATGAATAAATTCTTATTTTTTATCCATGAATCCCCTTGTTCAAACTCCCTTCCCCTACCTGCCCCTCCCAGTCACTCTCTTTTCTCCCCATCTTATCTCCTCCCCAGTAAGAGCTGGAAGTTCCATGTTTCCAAGGTAGCTTAGTTCAGCATCCATTCCAGGAAAATCTGATTTCCTCATCCCAATATCAAAACTGGGTCAAGTGTTCCTCTGGAGGGAATTGGCTCCAAGTTGTGATCCAAGGTGCTTCAAATCCCAAGATGTTCAGTGGTTGTGGTTTGTAGTGTGGGTGTGTTTTGTTTTTGTTTAAAGTTCACTAATAAGTGAATACATTCCCTGCTTATCTTCCTGAGTTAGTGACTCCTAGCTCAGGAGGTTACTCTCAAAATCCATCAATTTGCCTGTAAATTTTAGGATATCTTTTTTTCTTACTGCTGAGCAGTAATACATTGTGTAGATGTACCACAGTTTGTTAATCCATTCTTCAGTTGAGGGGCATCTAGGTTGTTTCCAGGTTGTTGCTATTATAAATAATGCTGCTAAAAACATAGTTGAACAAATACTTTTGGAGTGTATATGTCACTCTTTAGGTGATACGCCCAACAGTGGTATTGCTGGATCCTTGGAGAGAATGATTCCCAGTTTTCTGAGAATCTGCATGCTACATTCCAGATTGGCTAAACAAGTTTATACTCCCAACAACAATGGAGGAGTGTTCCCCTTGCTCCACAATCTCTTGATCATAGGCTGTCATCTTTGAACTTAATCTTAGCCCTTCTGACAGTTGTAAGGTGGTATCTCAAACTGGTTTGATTTGCTTTTCTCTGATGGCTAAAGATGTTGAACACTTTTTCAAGTACCTATCAGCCATTTGTAATTCTTCTGTTGAGAATTACCTTTTTAGTTCTGAAGCCAATTTGATTGGGTTATTCAAAGTTGTGGGCTCTACTTTCCTGAGTTCTCTATGGGTTTCTGAGATCAGTCCTCTGGCACTTGTAGGGTTGGTGAAAATCTTTTCCCATTCTGTAGATTGTTATTTTTGTCTTATTGATTATGTCCTTGGCTTTACAGAAGCTTCTCAATTTCAGGAGATCCCACTTATTGATTGTTGTCCTAAGTGTCTTTGCTACTGGTGTTATATTTAGGAAATTGTCAACTATGCCAATGAGGTAGAGGGTATTTCCCACTTTCTTTTCTATCAAGTTCAGTGTGACTGGGTTTATGTTGAGGTCTTTGATCCACTTGGATCTAAATTTTGTACAGGATAATAGGTTTGGATCTATTTGTATTTTTCTACACACTGCCATTCAGCTATGCCAACATCATTTGTTAAAAATACAGTTTTTTCCAATGAATATTTATGTACTCTTTGTCAAAGTACAGGTGTTCATAGGTATGTGGGTGAACGTAGGGTCTTTTATTTGATTCAGTTGATCCACAAGTCTGATTTTGTCTGAGTATCAGGTTGTTTTTATTACTGTAGCTCTATAGTATAACTTGATGTCAGGGGTGGTGATGCCTCCTGAGGTCCTTTTGTTGATCAAAATTGTTTTGGCAATCCTGACTTTCCTGTTATTCCAAATGAAATTGAGTATTTTTCTTTCAAGGTCTGTAAACAACTGTGTTGGGATGGGAAGTGCATTGAATCTGTAGATTGCTTTTTGTAGAATTGCCATTTTTATTATGTTGACCCTACCTATCCAGGAACATGGGAGATCTTTCCATTTTCTGATATCTTCTTCAATTTCTTTCTTCGGTGATTTAAATTTTTGTCAAGTAGATCTGATACTTCTTTGGTTATAGTTACTGCAAGGTATTTAATGCTTTTTACAGCTATTATAAAGTGTGATGTTTCCCTTATTTCTTTTTCAGCCCTTTAATCTTTAGTGTACTGGAGGGCTTCTGATTTCTTTGAGTTAATCTTGTATCCTGCTACATTGCTGAAGGAGTTTATCAGTTGTAGAATTAAACTGGTAGAATTTTGTGGATCATTTTTGTATACAATTATATCATCTTCAAATAGAGATAGTTTCAATTCTTCTTTTGTAATTTTTAATCCCTTAAACTCCTTTTGTTCTCTTATTGCTTTAGTTAAAACTTTGAGAACTACATTGAATAGATAAGGGGAGAGAGGACAACATTGTCTAGTTCCTGATTTTAGAGGGATTGCTTTGAGTATTTGTCCATCTAGTTTGATGTTGGCTGTTAGTGTCTAGTAAATTACCCTTATCATACTTAGATATTTTACCTGTATTCCTCATCTCTCTAGGACTTTTATGGTAAAGGAGTGTTGGATTTTGTCAAAGGATTTTTCAGCATCTAAGGATATAATCATGTGCTTTTTTTTCCTTCAGATTGTTTATATGATGGATGACATTTACGATTTTTCAAATGTTGAACCATCCTGTGTTTCTGGGATGAAGCCTACCTGATCATCGTGGATGATATTTTTTATATATTGTTTTCTTTTAAATTGTTTAATTTTATAATATTTTATTAAAATGTTTCATTTCATCTATAGAGAGAGACCACTTATACTTATTAATTGATGTCTTTGAAATATGAGTTTCGGGGCTGGAGAGATGGCTCAGAGGTTAAGAGCACTGACTGTTCTTCCAGAGGTCCTGAGTTCAATTCCCAACAAAACCACATGGTGGCTCACAACCATCTATGATGAGGTCTGGTGCCCTCTTCTGTAAAACTGTATGCATAATAAATAAATAAATCTTTAAAAAAAAAAAAAAAGAAATATGAGTTTCTTAGGACAGGTCCAATATTTCAAAAATATTTTAACTCTATATACTTTAACATAATTGAAATTCATTTAAAATTACTACATTGATTTTAAGATGTACATTTGCTGATAATTATCTCTAAAATTGAGTCAGTTATTTAAATGAATAAAATATTGGAAATTTATTGTCAATGTTTTGTCATTCTTTTTATTTATTTATTTATTTTTTATTATTATCAACAAGGAAGTCACACTTTCTATCCTTGTATATCCTTATTCAAGATCCCTTCCCCCTCCCACCACATCAGGTCATTCTCTCTTCTCCACAGCTCCAGGTCATTCTCTCTTTTATATATTGTTGCATATGGTTTGCCAGAAGTTTGCTGAAAATTTTTGCATTAATACTCAAGAGAGAAAATGGTCTGCAAGAATCTTTCTTGTTGTGCCTTTGAGTGGCTTGGGTATTAGGGTAATTGTGGCCTAATAAAAAGAGTTTGGCCATATTCCTTCAATTTCTACTGTATGAAACATTTTGGGAAGTATTGGTATTAGTTCTTCTTTGAATGTCTGGTAGAATTCTGAACTGAAAACATCTGGACCTGGGCATTTTTTAATTGAAAGGCTTTTAATGACAGCTTCAATTTCCTTTAGGGTTATAGGTCTGTTTACATATTTAATCATATCTTGATTTCATTTTGGTAAATGGCAACTTTTCAAAAAAGCTATCCATGTCTTCTAGGTTTTCCATTTTTGTGGAGTATAGATTTTCAAAGTATGACCTTATAAATCTCTGAATTTGCTGGGGGTCTGTTTTTATGTTGCCCATTTCATTTCTAATTTTGTTGAATGGGATACTCTCTGTCTGCTTTTTGATTAGTTTGGATAAGGGTTTATCTATCTTGTTGACTTTCTCCAAGAACCAACTCTTTGATTCATTGATTGTTTGTGTTGTTCTTTTTGTTTCAATTGTATTGATTTCAGCTCTAAGTTTGATTATTTTCTGTTGTCTTTTCCTTCTTAATGAGTTTGCTTTTAACTGTTCTAAGGTTGTCAGATATGCTGTTAGGTCTCTAGTGTGGGATTTCTTTAGGTTTTACATATAGGCATCTAGTGCAATGACTTTTCCTCTTAAGTCTGCTTTCATTGTGTTTCATAAGTTTAGCATGTTGTGGATTCATTTTAGGTAATTCTAGAAAGTCTTTGATTTCTTTTTTAATTTTTTCTTATCCCAGAGGTAATTCAGTTGATTGATGTTTAGTTTCCATTACTTGGTAGTTTTTCTGTGATTTTTGATGTTGCTGGACTCTAACTTTAGGCCATGTTTGTCTGATATGATATAAGGGATGATTTCCATTCTTTGAATCTATTGACATTTGCTTTATGACCAATTATGTGGTCAGTTTTAGAGAAAGTTCCATGTGGTGCTGAGAAACATGCATATTCCAATGTGTTTTGGTGGAAGCTTCTGTAAGTATTAAATCCATTTGCAACATATGCTCTGTTAGACTCCTTATTTCTCTGTTGCGTCTCTGTCTGGTTGCCCTATCAAAGGGTGAAAGTGAGGTTTTGATGTCTCCCATGATTAGGGTGTGAGAACTGATGTGGGATTTTAGCTTTAGTAGTGTTTCTTTTACATAGATAGGTGCCCTTAAATTATAGGCATAAATATTCAGAATTCAAATATCATCTTGATCAATTTTTTTATTGCATCTATTTCAATTTTTTGTTCCTGGGAATATTTCTTTCATTTTTTGATTTTCCTTTTCTTGGTTTCCTTTTATGGATTTGTTCATCTCTTCCAATCTTTTTGTTTGTATTTTCTTCTATTTCTTTAAGGGAATTTTTTAATATCCTCTTTTAAGGCCTTCTATAATCTTCATAAATGTGTTGCTTTTGTTTCCTTTTGTTTCCTCTTCATTGTGCTGTTCAGGTCTTGAAGTTTTAAAACCACCAGATTATTCTGGTTTTGCCTTGTTGTTCTTTATATTTTTATATGTATTCTTGCACAGGCATCTGCCCATGGCTTCAGTGGTTCATACCTAGTCAGCACCTAGTCAGTTGTGGTTAGAGAGGGCTTATGTCTCTTGTTTGCTTTGAGCAAGGGGTCTGCACTTTCTCTAACTGCTCTGGACACAGTTCTGTGTTTCCACCTAATTGTCTCTGCTGAAGCAGTTCTCCCTGAAGGCAGGGCCTAGCCATGGGATATTGGTTCTGTTAGGGTTTGCTGGGGGAGGACCCTTCTAACTAAAGCCTAGGGTCTGTCTTCTAGCAATTTTATGAGATCAGAAACTTGGGTATGACCCCATCCCTGGAGAGACATTCTCCAGGGAGAATCTGCTCACCTCTGATTTTACTCTGGACATGGGTCTGAGTTTCAAATTCATCAGTCCATCTCTGATCAAGCAGTTTGCCCAGATCATTTTCTATTACACTAAATCTTTTGATTTTTCTGGCTAACTTTTACAAAAATATTTTTTTATATATAACATTCAGTTATATGTATACAAATTACAAACAAAAGAAATTAAACAGATTTTTAATAATATGAGAGTTTGTGCCTGTTCTTATTTATCTTTTTGTGACATCTTATAGATAATCATGGGAGGCCTTCTCTTTTCTGAAGCTAAACAGAGGAGGAGTGGATCTGGGAAAATAATGAATGGAGAGAAAATTGGGATGTGTTGGAAACAAAATAATTAAAAATTTAAAAAGTAGAAAAAGAGGGTGACATGAGATGATTATACCCTTGAAGCAGATCACAAAATACTCTTACCTATCACTCTGGCTACACTTCTGTTACATAACTCAATTAAACATTAAGAAACTGGACAGTTCTGTCCTATTCTCTTTGCAGAAAAGCTAGAAGTTTGTTGCAATATCCCAGGTAAGAGAGTATAATGGTTTGAGTTAGTTGTTCATGAAACACTGTTCTAAGCCTAACAATAGTAAAGAATAAGACAAAATTTATTTCTTCATAAGACTACAATGCAACAACATAATCCCACTACGTATAGTGACAGAGACAAGCAGAACAGCAAAACCATAAAGTAACTGAAGAACCCTCCCACAATTTTTTTTTTATTTATCTGCTTGGGTGTATACCTGAGTGTCCAGGTGAACATAGACATGTGTGTGCATGTGTTTGTGTTTTGTGGCTAGAGATTGATGTTGATGTCATCCTTATTTCCTTATTCACATTCCACCTATTTTCTTTTTATCCTTTTTTTTGTAGGCTCTCTGACTCCACCTGAAAATCACTGATTGCATTGATTCACTGCTGAGCAAACTGAAGGAATCTTCTTGGTCCTGCTTCTACACACTGGGAATATAGGCAAATCCCACAAAGCTTCATTTTTTAATTGTTGATACTTGGCATCTAAACTGAGATCTTCATATGTGAGTAACAAACACTTTACAGACTGAGACATTTTTCCTACCTGTACCCTTTCCACAATTTTTAATAATGAGTAAGTTTGATAAAGTAAAAATGCAGAATAGAGAAAAACAGTAATAGTTGTTTCAGAAAAAATATGGTTTTGAAATTTTTATATATTATTATGTGTTTGTCTAATCATTATTTTCTTAGTGTACCATATATACATATATATCTGTAAGTTGTCTAATTTTATTTTATAGTTATAGTTTCTGTTATAATAACATATTTTGATCAATTTCTACTAAATAAACAATTCTGGAAATCAATTTATATTGTTAAAAGCCATTCATTGCTATGGCAAATTGTATGAAAAATCAAATTCAGAAGTGTTCATTTTGTCTTATAGTTCCAGAGTGTAGTCCTTATTGAGAAGAAGTCATGATGCCAAGTATTGGAACAACTGTTCATATTGTGTCTGCAGTTCAGAAGCAAAGACTAATGGATATAGCCTACCTCTGTCTGTATGTTCCCTTTTAAATTCATCTATTTATTTTACATCTCAGAAGCAGCCTCTCCCCCTTGCACCTTGTCCAGTTCCTCCTATTTATTCCTCATCTCACTCCTATCTAACAATCACCCACTTAGTAATGTGGCTTAGTACATTATCTCAGAGCAGCATTCTCATATCACTTTGTCTGTGTATCCCTGGCATCTCTGCTGAGCTTTTTCTCTTGAGAAGATTTTTTTTAGTCTGACAACCCATGCTTCCTGGTTGCCTTTTGGCTAATAATCATTTAATTAAACCAGTAGGAAAAATCAATATTTACAATGTACAAGAGCATAATCCCACAGTAGCCCTCAGTCTATTAACAATATCTTTTTCATTTCCACTTACCAGAGAAATTCCCTACATAAAATCTCATTGCCTAATATTTTTGTGTCTATGGATTATTGCATAATTACCTTTTATTTTACAACTAATACCCACTTACGAGTGAGTACATACCATGTGTCTTTTTTGACATATGGGTTGCCTTACTTAAGATGTTTATTTTTTAGTTGCATTTATTTGCCTTCAAATTTCTAAATATCTTTGTTTTTTAACAGATAAATAATACTCTAATGCGTCAATTACCATTCATTGGTTGAGAAATATCTAGATCATTTCCAGGTTCTGGCTATTACAAATAAAGCTGATATTAACATAGTTGAAAAGTGTCCTTATAAAATGACTGAGTATCTTTTGAGCATATGCCTAAGAATGGTAAAGCTAGGTCTAGAAGTAGATTAACTCTCAATATTCTCAGAAAACACTTTATTGAATGCCAAAGTAGCTGTATAAATTTTCACTCTTGCCAGAAATGTAGGAGTGTGCACTTTGCTGCCAACCTTTTCCAACATGAGCTGTTGATTGTGTATCTGATATTAGCCATTCAGGCAAGTATATAAGATATAATTCCACTGCTTCCAGCTACAGGCCAGCAGGAAAGAGTCTTGTGGGCCAACTTGCCTACTCTAAAATCTTCAAGTTTTAATCCTTGCCCCAAATCCACCCATCCTCCTAAAACCTCAGTGGCTTCCAAGAACACAGAATCCAATAGTTTCTTGTGAAACAAGGGTACCTACTTGACTAAGAGCAGCTCTCTGAAATATAGAATTCCCTCCCTCTTATTAGTCCAAGACAAGCTCCCTGAGACACTAACACTATGTGCATCAATTGGAGTGAGAGATTGATGTATGTCAGTGCAAGAACACATACCACATAAAGAGTAATATGGCACCAAAAGAACCTTGTGCTTCTATAATAGCAAGACCTGATTATCACATTGTAAAAAAAGCAGAAAAAAATGACTTTAAAATAAATTTATGAAGGCAATAGAGGCCTTAAGGAAATTTAAAAAAAAAAAGAAAAGAATTCTATAAATTCCTTAAAAAAAGCCAAGAAAGAAGCAATAAAACAGGTGGAGAAATCAGTTTAAGATCTGAAAATTGTAATAGAAGCAATAAAAAAATACAAACTGAGAGAATGTTAAAAATAGAAAGCCTGAGTAAATGAACAGAAACTAGACATGAAACCATAGCCAATAGATACAAGAGATGGAAGAGAGAATCTCTGGCATAAAAGGTATATTTGAGAAAATAGATTCTTCATTTAATAAAAAAATAAAAACACTAAAGTCAAAAAGGCATAACACAAATCATCCAGAAAATCTGGGACACCATAAGAAGTTCAAATCTAAGAATGATAGGAATAGAAGAATAAGAATAATAGTTCCAAGGCATAGAGAGAATGACTGAAAGGGGTAGGAGGTGAAAGGGAGTTTGAACAAGGGGATATATGAATAAAAATATGACTTTATTAATAATAAAAAAATCATAGAATAAACTTTTCCAAACTATAGGAGAAAATGCCTATGAAGATATAAGAAACTTAAAGAACATCAAATTGACTAGACCCCCTGAAAAATTCCTTGCCTTATAATAAACCACTAAACATACAGAATAAAGAAAATATTAAAAGCTGCAAAGAAAATAGGCCAAACAGAATGGCAGAATCATGAGAATAAAAACAAACTTCTCAATGGAGACTCTGAAAGCTAAAGTGTCCAGAACAGCCATTACACAAAAACTGAGAGACTGTAAATGGAAGCCCAGACTACTATAGACAGCAAAACTCTCAGTCATAAAGAAGATATTTCATGACAAAATCAGATTTAAAAAATATCTACACATAAATACAGTTCTATAAAAAGAAGTGAAGAAAAATTACAACCTAAAGAAGCTAGATGCATCTATAAAAACACAGACAATAGGCAATATCACACCAGAAAATTTCAAAAATGAAAAATACACGCACAAAACAGCAACAAAAAATGGAATTAATAGTTGTTGTAATATCCATTAATATCACTGAACTCAATTTCCATATAAAATGACACAAGCTAACAAAATAGATATAAAAACAAGATCTATCCTTGTGCTGCATACAAAAAACAAGCCCCAAGTTCAAAGACAGACACAGGCTCAGAGGAAAGTGTTGGAAAAGTCTTTTTAATAAAATAGACTTAAGAAGCAAGCTGTTGTAGGTATCCTAATAAATAACAAAATAGACTTTAAACTAAAATCAATCAAAAAGAGATTGGGAAGGACATTACATGTTATTCATGTTTAAAATAGATAAAAATGAATTTAAATACTTTAATTTATAGTAATTTTATATTTAAAGTTTTAAAAAATAATTTTATATATTTAAAAATTAATATAACTTTAATTTAATTAGTTTTAAATACTTATGCATGAAATACAAGGGTATCATCATATGTTACAAAAAATTACTAAAGCTTAAATCACACACCAAACTCTGCACATTAATATTGAGAGAATGAACATCACACTCTCAGCAATGGACAAGTTCCATACAAAAAATTAGCAGAGAAATAATGGATCTAACAAATGTTATGACTCAATTGGATTTAAGAGATATACACAGAACATTCTACCTAAACACTAAAGAATATACATTTTTTCTCAGAGCCATGGGTAACCCTTTCTACAATTGATTGCTTACTTGGTCACAAGGCAGATTTGAACAGATAACAAAATAAATGAAATAAACACCAGTATTTTATCTGATAGTCATTGATTAAAGTTATAATACAGCAACAACACAAATTACAAAAAGCCTACAATCTTATTGAAACTGAATAATGCTCAAATGAATCACCAGTGAGTAAAGGAAGAAATTAAAGACTTACTTTTTTCCATTTTATGTTATTTGTGTTTTAAATATTTATTATTATTTTTTCATTTATTATTTTTACAGAATAAAGTCTCATTTTTATCCATGTATCTCCTTGTTCAAACACCCTTCCCTCTCTCAACCTCTCCCCGGTCTCTCTCTTTTCTCTTCATCCCCTCATCTCCTACCCAGAAAGGGAAAAAGGTCCCAAGGTGGATTAATTCAGCATCCACTCCAAGCAAGTACAATTTCCTCATCCTAATATCAAGACTGTGTCAGGTGTTCCTCTCGAGGGAAAGGACTCCAAGGTTCCAGTCCAAGGTGTTTCAGATCCTGAGCTGTTCAGTGGTTGTGGTTTGCAGCTTGGATGTTCTTTGCTTTTTGTTTAAAGTCCAGTAATGAATGACTACATTCCCTGATTATTTTTCTGGGCTTGTGATACCTCACACAGGAGGCTATTTTCCAAATCCATCTATTTGTCTGCAAATTTTAGTATATCATATTTTTATTGCTGAGCAGTACTTCATTGTGTAAATGTACCTACAGTTTGTTAATTTATTCTTCAGTTGAGGGGCATCTAGGTTGTTTCCAGGTTCTTGTTATTACAAATAATAATTCTATGAGCATATTTGAGAAAATATGTTCTAAAATTCTTTGAAAATGAACGCACAACATACCCAAACATATGAAATACTATGAAAGCAGTACTAAGTGAAAATTCATAGCACTAAACGCTTACATAATAAAGTTGAAGAAATACCACTCTAGCAACTTAACAGCACACCTAAAAACTCTGTAAGTAAAAGATGGGAACTCACCCAGAAGGAATATAGCTGCCAGGAAAAAAAAAAAAAAGTCTGAAATCAATAAAATAGAAACAAAGAGAACAATGCAAAGAATCAATCAAAGAGTTGCTTCTCTGAGAAAATCAACAAGATAGAATAACCCTTATCCAAACTATCCAGAAAGCAGAGAAAGAATATCCAAATTAATAAAGTCAGAAATGAAAGTAAGGCATATCTGACAATAAGCAAATCAAGAGAACCTGTACTCTACAAAATTAGAAAATAAAAAAAGATAGATTTTTATCTGAATAAGTACCACATACCAAAAATAAATTAAGATAAGAAAAAAATTAAACATATCTATCACTACTAAAGAAATGGAAGTGATAAATATATCATAATTAAAAACACCCACAAGCACATGGTTTTAACATAGAACTCTACCATATAGAACAAACTTCAAAGAAGAGATAATATGATTACTCTTCAAATTGTTCCACATGATAGAAACATTTCCAAACATTTTTTATGAGGCTACAATTACCCTAATACCCAAATCATACAAAGATATAAAAAAGAAAATATCCACAGACCAATCTCCCTCATGAACATTTATGAAAATTTCTCATCGAAATACTGGCAGACTGATTCTAAAAACACATACAAAAATCATCCAGCAAAATAAAGTAAGTTCTATCCAAGAGATGCATCAATAGCTCAAAATTCTGTCAATGGATTTTACATTTAAACAAACAACAAAAAAAATCACATGAGCTTTTCATTGGATGCTAAAAAAGCCTTTGACAGAATTCAACACTTCTTTACGATAATGATCTAGAAGATAACAGGAATGCAAAGAACATATCTAAACATAATAAAGAAAATTTGCTACAAGCCAATAAAGAAGATAAAATTAAATGAAGAGAAACTTCAAGTGATTCCACTAAAATCAAGAAGACAAGACTGTTCACTCTCCCTATATCTATTTAATATAGTGGTAGAAGATCCAGACAGACAAATAAGGCAAAAGGAAATCAAGGACAAACAAATTGAAAATGAAAACGTCAATTTGAAGTTGAACAAGTTATTAGGAAATAGAAAGATCGCCCATTTTCATGGATTGGCCATGCCAACATAATAAAGAATTGTGTTGAGATTTTAAAGGGGATTGCATTGAATCTGTAAATTGCATTTAGTAAGATGGCCATTTTTAAGATTTTTAATTTTTATTCTTACTGAACCACTAGTATGGGTGATCTTTCTATCCTTTTATAACTTCTTTAATAACTTCTGCAAAGAGCTGAAGTGGTTCTCATACAGGACATTTATTTGCTTGGTTAGTATTACAAATTATTTTGTGTTATTTGAGGCTATTGTAAAGGCTGCTAATTTTCTGATTTTTTTTAGCCTATCTATTATTTGTATATAGGAGAAATACTATTTTTTAAAGTTACTGTGAATAGGACAGAATGACAGCCTACAGAATGGGATAGATTTTCACCAACCCTAGAAGTGATAGAGGACTGATCTTTAAGATATATAATGAACTCAAGAATCTAGAGCCCAAAACCTTGAATAACACAATCAAAACATGGGGTTCAGATCTAAAAAGGGAATTCTCAGCAGAAGAATTACAAATGTCTGAAAGACATCTGAAAAAGTGCTCATCATCTTTAGCCATCAGAGAAATGCAAATCAAAACAACTTTGAGATACCACCTAACACCTGTCAGATTGGCTGAGATAAAAGATACAGATGACAGCCTCTCCTCAATTGTTGATGGGAGTGTATACTTGTTCAGTCACTTTGGAATGCAGAATGGTGGTTTCTCAGAAAACTGAGAATCAGTTTCTCCAATGACCCAGCAATACCACTTCTGGGTGTATACCCTAAAGATGCACAGTCCCACTCCAAAGGCATTAGCTAAACTATGTTCATAGCAGCATTATTTGTAATAGTAAGAACATGGAAACAATCTAGATGTCCCTCAGCTGAAGAAGGGATTAACAAACTGTGGTACATCTACAGTAAGAAAAAATGACTTCCTAAAATTTGCAGGCAAATGGAAGGATTTGGAGACTATCCTCCTGAGTGAGGTATCACAAACACAGAAAGATAATCAGGTGATGTACTCACTCATTAGTGGACTCTAAACAAACAAACAAAGCAAAGCATGCACAAGTTGCAAACCACAACCACTGAACAGCATGGGATCAGAAACACCTTGGAGTGACTGACTCCTTGGAACCTACTGCCCCTAGAGGAACACCTGACTCAGTCTTGATGATGGGGGGAGAAAACTGAATTTGCCAGGAGTGGAGGCTGAGCTAAGCAATATTGGGACAGTGGGTCCTTGGGACTGCATGCCCACTGGGGGAATGGGGAGATGTGCAGAAGAGAGAATGACTTGATGTGGTGGCAGGGGGAAGGGATCTTGAATAAGGATATACAAGGATAGAAAATATGACTTCTTTATTCATAATAATAAAAAAAGAAGAGAAAAAAAACAAAAAAAAAATTCATATTGTATCCTGCCACTTGACTAAAGGTTTTTAATAAATAAGCTGTAGAAATTCTCTGGTACAGTTTTAAGTTTTACTTAAATATACTATCATATCATCTACAAATAATGATACTTTGGCTTTTTACTTTTCAATTTGTTTCCCCTCTGTTTTCTTTAGGTTTCTTATTGCTCTAGTTAAAATTTAATGTACTCTATTAAGTAAGTATGGAGAGAGTGGATAATCTTATCTTGTGCCTGATTATAGTGGAATTGCTTTAATTTTCTTTTCATTTTATTTTATGTTGGCAATTAGTTTTCTGCTTATTGTTTTCGTTATGTTTAGTTATGTCCTTTGTGCTTCTAATCAGATATTTCCAAGACTTTTATCATGAAGAGGTGTTAAATTTTGTCAGAAGATTTTATGCAACTGAGTAAATAATTTCATAGGTTTTTTTTCTTTCAGTTTGTTTATATAATGGATCACATTGACAGATTCTCATAGTTTAAACTATCTCTGCCTTACTCAGATGAAGACTACTTGATTACCATTACTGAAATTTTTAATGTGTTCTTCAATTTGTTTTATCAGAATTCTGTTGAATATGTTTGCATTATGTTTATGAGTGAAACTGACCTGTAATATTTAATTTTCTTTCTTTGTTGATTTTTTATGATTAGGTATTAGGGTGACTGAGGCCTCATAAAAAGAGTTGTGGAGGTTCCGGGACCGGGTGCTGTTTGCAGAATGCATCCCAGAGCTCTCTGGAGCAGGGAGAGATAAACTATGCCAGTCATGGTCACCCAAACTGCTGCTAAGGGAATTCACATGGCTACCCACCTCCAACTGAGCAATCAGGTAAGGACTGGGGTCCCTGTAGGACAGACTCAGATGCCACCCAGAGGTGAAGAGGGGTCAGAAGGCCCCAGTGCCTGTATCCCTGCCAGGGAGAGGAGACTTGAGCTCCCCTTGGTTCTGGTTCCAGTTTCGGGACCTGGTACTGTCTGCAGAGCATGACCCAGAACACCCTGGAACTGGCAGAGATAAACGCTGCCTGTCACAGCTCCCCCAGTTGCTGCTGAGGGAGTTTGCACAGCCACCACCCCGCCTCTAATTGGTCAAACAGAGAAAGATTGAAGACTTGAAATTCAGTCCCCTGCACAGGGCAGAAGTAGTGATTGGGCAGACCTTTTCCTCAGAGGTCACAGGAGGCACACAAGCCCGAGAGCCACAACTGACCAGGAGCCACCTAATCATGAACCACTAAAGCCATGGGCAGACGCCAGGGAAAAACTTACATAATAATATAAAGAACAACAAGGTAACTCCAGAAGAAAGTGGCAATCCTACAAATACAAGACAAAAACTGAGCAATGAAGAGAAAACAGAAGGAATCAACACCAAAAATTCCTTTCTGAGGATCATCGAAGCTCTCAAAGAAGGTATGGAAAGTAGCCTTAAAGAAATAGAAGAAAATACAAACAAAAAATTGGAAGAGATGAACAAATTTATGAAAGAAATATGCCAAAAACTAAAAGCTGAAATAGAAGCAATAAAAAAGGCACAAAATGAGGAAAAAATGGAAATAGAAAATCTGAAGAAAAAAGCTAGAACCACAGATACAAGCATAACAAACAGAGTTCAAGAGATGGAAGATAGAATCTCAGAAGTGGGAGATTCAGTAGCTCAAATAGATATATCAGTTAAAGAAAAGAGTAAAACTAAAAATGTCATAACTCGAAATGTTCAAGAAATTTGGGACACCATGAAAAGACCTAATTTGAGAATAATAGGAATAGAAGAAGGAGAAGAATACCAGCTCAAATGCACAGATAATGTTTTCAATGAATTCATAGAAAAAAATTTCCCTAACCTGAAGAAGGAAATGCCTATAAAGATACAAGAAGCTTACAGAACACCAAATAGATATGATCCCAAAAAAAAGTCAGCGTGCCACATTATAATGAAGACACAAAACATACAGAACAAAGAAAAAATTTTAAGAGCTTCAAAAGAAAAGGGCCAACTTACATATAAAGGCAGACACATCAGAATAACGCCTGACTATTCAATAGAAACGATGAAAGCTAGAAGAGCTTGGTCAGAAGTTATACAGATGCTAAAAGAGCATGGCTGACAAACTAAAATACTATACCCTGCAAAATTATCAATCACCATAGATGGAGTAAATAAGATATTTTATGACAAAGTCAGACTGAAAGAATATCAATCTACCAATCCAGCACTACAGAGAGTATTAGAGGGAGAACTCCAACCTAAGAACCCCAAATACACCCATGAAACCACAAACAATCAATAATTGCACAAAAAAATACTCCAGAGAAAGGAAATACAAACAAGTTACCACCAAAAATGACAGGAAACATCAATCAACGGTCACTAATTTCCCTTAATATCAATGGAATCAACTCTCCTATAAAATATCACACACTAACAAGATGGATACAACAACAGAAGCCATCCTTCTGTTGCCTACAAGAAACACACCTCAACCACAAGGACAGAAACAGGCTTAAAATAAAGGGCTGTGAAAAGATTTTCCAATCAAATGGTCCTAAGAAATAAGTGGGGGTTGCAATCCTAATTAACAAAGTAGAATTTAAGCCAAAAGTAATAAAAAGGGACCAAGATGGTCACTACTTATTCATCACAGGAAAAATTGGTCAAGAGGAGATTTCAATCTTGAATATTTATGCCCCTTATATAAAGGAACATACTTATGTAAAAGAAATACTGCTAAAGCTTGAATCCCACATCAATTCCTTCACCCTAAAAGTGGAAGACTTCAATAAACCACTTTCAACCCTGGATAGATCAACCAGACAGAGTCTCAGCAGAGAAATAAGGAGTCTAAAAGAGATTATGATGCAAATGGATTTAATAGATATCTACAGAAGCTTCCACCCAAACGCAAATGAATATACATATTTCTCAGCTCCTCATGGAACCTTTTCCAAAATTGACCACATAATTGGTCATAAAGCAAATGTCAACAGATACAAAAAACTGGAAATAATCCCTTGTAACATATCGGACCACCAGGGCCGAAAGTTAGAGTTCAACAACATCAAAACCAAAAGAAAGCCTACTGACCCATGGAAACTAAACATCACTCAGCTGAACCATCTCTGGATCAAGGAAGAAATTAAGAAAGAAATCAAAGTCTTCCTAGAATTCAATGAAAATGAATCCACAATGTATCCAAACTTGTGGAACACAATGAAAGCAATCTTAAGAGGAAAATTCATAGCACTAGATAACTATATGAAAAACCTAGAGAAATCCCACACTAGAGACCTAATAGCTCAGCTGAAAGCCTTAGAACAATTAGAAGCAAACTCACCTACAAGGAGTAGACGGCAGGAAATAATCAAACAGAGAGCTGAAATCAATACAATTGAAAAAAAAAAAAAGAACACTACAAAGAATCAATGAATCTAAGAGTTGTTTCTTAGAGAAAGTTAACAAGATAGATAAGTCCTTAGCCAAACTAATCAAAAAACAGAGAGTGAATGTTCAAAGCAACAAAATCAGAAATGAAAAGGGGGATATAACAACAGAACCCAAGGAAATACAGAGAATTATCAGATCATATTATGAAAATCTGTACTCATTATGAAAATCTGTACATATTATGAAAAATGGAAAACCTAGAAGAAATGGACAGCTATCTGGATAGGTACCACCTACCAAAATTAAATGAAGATCAGATTAATTACCTAAACAGGCCTATAACCCTTAAGGAAATTGAAGCTGTCATTAAAAACCTGCACAAAATTATAAGCCATGGTCCAGATGGTTTCAGTGCTGAATTCTACCAGACATTCAAAGAAGAATTAATACTGTTACTCCTCAAGCTATTTCACACAGTAGAAACTGAAGGAATCTTGCCAAATTCCTTTTATGAGGCCACAATTACCCTAATACCTAAGCCACTCAAAGATACAACAAAGAAGGAGAATTACAGACCAATTTCCCTCATGAATATTGATGCAAAAATTCTCAACAAAATTTTGGCAAACCGTATACAACAATGCATAAAAGATATCATCCACCATGACCAAGTAGGCTTCATCCCAGACATGCAGGGCTGGTTCAACATACGAAAAACTGTAAATGTTATCCATCATATTAACAAACTAAAGGAACAAAACCACATGATCATATCCTTAGATGCGGAAAAAGCCTTTGACAAAATCCAACACTCCTTTCTGATTAAAGCCCTGGAGAGATCAGGAATAAAGGGAGTTTACCTAAATATAATTAAGGCAATTTACAAGAAGCCAACAGAGAGTATCAAACTTAATGGAGAAAAACTCAAAGAAATCCCACTAAAGTCAGGAACTAGACAAGGATGTCCTCTCTCCCCTTATCTATTCAATATAGTTCTTGAAGTTTTAGGTAAAGTAATAAGGAAATGAAAAGAGATTAAGGGGATACGAATTGGAAAAGAAGAAGTGAAGCTATCTCTGTTTGCAGATGATATGATTGTATACATAAGTGACCCACAAAATTCTTCCAAAGAACTGCTACAGCTGATAAACACCTTCAGCAATGTAGCAGGATACAAGATAAACTCAAAGAAATCAGTAGCCCTTCTATACACTAAAGATAGAAGAGCTGAAGAAGAAATAAGGGACACATTACCCTTCATATTAGCTGCAAATAGTA
>PVIH01011093.1:0-71166 GCA_004025045.1 Sigmodon hispidus | reverse complement strand
AACACCTGACTCATTCTTGAGGGAGGGGGGAAAGAACTGGATTTGGCCAGAAGTGGAGACTGATCTAAGCATTACTGGGTCAGTGGGACCATGGGACTGTCTGCTCCCTGCCCAGGGAGGGGATGGGGAGTTGCAGAGGAAAAAAATGACCAGATGTGTTGGGAGGGGGAAGAGACCTTGAATAAGGATATACAGGGATAAAAAAAAAAATTCAGAGGGAAAGATGAACACAAAGAAAATATAGGTGCAGCTATCTTATTTGTATTTCTTCCCTTGATAAGCCATGCCTATCATTCTTATCCTCTGTATAGTTATTGTTAACTCTTCCACATTTTAAATTCTTTTTACTGTGTTTTTTTTTGATAAATACCAAATAAAGAAGGAAGAAAAAAAAAAGAATACATAGTAATCTTACATAGTAAACCTTTAAGAGATATTTATTAATCATAAACAATGATACCTACCCATAAGTTATGGCAACATATTTACTGAAGTAAAAATTTCCAGTGGTTTCAGGAACTTAAATATTTAACTATGTATTTAAAAGCTGGTAATTTAAATAATATGTATATTGAGTAAGATTCACTATCCATTTTGAAAATTATAAACAATAAAGAAGGTATAATATTAATAGGACTATCAGTGCTCAAAAGTAAGACAAATCATAGTTACTATCAAGTTTTATTTTTCTAAACAGGATACCAGCCATATTTGAAATTCAAATAAAGATGTATTTTTTTAACTAAGTTCCTAAATATCCTGGCAAGAGCTTCATAATGTATAACAGATTCATTAGGAAGCTTGCTAAAGTCATTCAAGCATTTGTTCACACAGACAGTTTTTTCTTACTGTATCAACATTCTCAGCCAGTATCAATACAATTATAATTAAGGACATATTCAAATAATACAATAATTGATTGAAGCACTCAAATTGCCAACATCATCTCATCTTGGCAAGTAAGTCTGTGTTGCCCTTTTAGGTCATTTGCGCTTGAAGCTAAAATAAGCTAGACTCCAACAACAAGTCACTTGGCAACTGAGATCTACTTTATGAGAATTTGTTTCATCAAAAGGATATGTTACATAAAGATAATAGCTTGTTCATACTGATTTATTAATCTAACCTTATTGCATAAAAACAAAAGTAAATAATGTAACTATATAGAATTAATCAGTATTAGATGCACAAATCAAATAGTTGGAAAAAACAAGACCAGACTCCGACTTTCCCTATTTCAACATATTCCATTTCCTTGTAGCTCACAGACGCTAGGTGGACACAAGCCCTTTCAATGAATCGAGTAAAAGAGAAAAGGAAACATCATATAACATCTCTTTACTGTTTTCTGTCCATTCAACACATTAGGCAACAGTGCAGTTATGTTTCATATGTCTGTAAATCTACTAAAACTGTTATCTTTTAAGTGACTGTCATGCCAAATGAACAAATTATTCGGTACTATTTCCTTGGTCACATTTTAGCAGTATATGGCTGCTCATCATCAGTTTAAAATTCAATTATTATCAATAAGGGTATTTATATTCATTTTCTTGCCTTCTCCCACCTCAGAAACCTTGTTTTTTATTCATCAACACATAAGGCCTTTTTTTTTTCCCTATGTCTTGACAAGTAGGCCTTCAGTTATTAGATTATTAGATTCTTTGAAAAAAGATAAATATCTAAAAATGCCTTCTCTTAAACTTATTTTCCATCCAACAATCTCTTCATTGTGAACAAATCTCTTCCTTACAACTGAATATTGTACCAGAACCCCAAACTCCAATGGCCACAAGCAAATATATATCATGTTCTTCTCTTCTACCACCCAAACTCTCAAAGATACAAAGGAGACAAACACAAATAATCTAGCTTCCTTCATCTTCTCTTACTGCACATAATGAACATTTACCTTGTGCATAACAGTTCAGGCTGGGAATGACTCCTGACCTTCTACACCTCTCCCAAATCACCTGCTAGACTATCACACTGATTGACCAATCATTCATTAATACTCATTGTTGACTTCCCAATGTGTCATTTTCTTGACCTATCTGATAGATTAGGAAAAAAAAGAAAAAGAAAAAGAAAAAACACCTATCTGGCTTTCTACTGGCATTCACAGTTTATCTCTGTCAATGATTATATCCTCAAGTCAATTTCCCATGTTCTCCTCATTTTTCCATAAGTCATAGGAACTCAACCCACTTGTAACTATATTTTTAGTTTGTATTTTTTCCCTCTCCATGCCTGGATACAAAGTGAGATAAATTGTTCCTGAGAGTCCACCCTCATGTTCTTTTTAGCAATGGGGGTTGGGGGAGGCATCCATATAAACACCGTATTCTCTAGCCTCCCTTGCTGCTAAATGTGACTACATGCCTACATTTAGCCAATGGGATGTATTGCCTTTAAAAGATGCCTGTAAAAGAATAAAGGATGCCTTCCTTTCCTGCTTTTCATCTTTGACATGTATGATTTGACATGTATTCCTTCAGAATAGTGCAACAGAAGGAGCGTGGTTCTGAGCAACCTCTTGAACTAATTCCTATCAGCCCTCCTGCAATGTTCTATAATCTGAATGGTGGAATGGGGAATAAACATCTCTCCTCCCTATGTCTTTGTTACTTCAGTTTCTGTTAAAAAATAACCAATACAACAATCTAATAAATAAATGTAATTTTTGCAGCACCTCTCTGTTTGTTGAGTGACAACACAGAGCTCATAATATATCGTACAGCAAAGGTGTGAAGTAGTAATGCTTCTGAATCTTAACCAGGACAAAGGTTTGAATTGTACTACACATAAAAAAAAAACATAATGGCAAAAATCCAAAGAAATATTTTGTTTATTCCCTAATGAAAAATTATAATAATAAAAAAGTCTTCTCAGATAAAAAGGAAAAAAAGTCTAAACCATTCCAGGAAGACAGAAGATCAGAGACACACAGCAATTCCATGTCTACTCAAAATGTTAGAAAAAAAGGGAAATGTTAAAGCAGCAACATAGTGGGCAGACCTAACAAACACGTCAGTCATATGCTTATATAGTATGAACAACTTAGAAATAAGGACCAGGAAAATCTACAGCTATAACAGCAGCGCACCAGAATGGGAGAAGAGAACACTGGGGAAGAGAAGGCCAAACGGAATTGCAAGATCACAATAACAGGAATATAAGCTAAACAGAACAGACATGGAACTAAAGGGAAAATGCAATGATTTCTTCAGTAAAAAACAACAACAAAAAACAAACAAACAAACAAAAAAACTGAATCAACACTAGAAACTCACCAGAACATGTTGCAGTTAACTTGGTTATATATACTATCTGTATTTATTTTTATTTTTAAGAGCAGTTCTGAAAAAACTTTTTCTCAGATGTGGGTCAGCTAAAGGCTAAGAGGGTGATTAGAGCAAGACAGAACTATCTCATCCATTTTTGAAAGAAAGAGGTTGTATTTTTCTGAGCTTATTCAGTGACAAGGACATTTCAAGATGTAAAAGTAGTACATGAAATTTTTGGTATATAAATTTTGTGCTTTAATTCTTTCTGGTTTAAATTTCTAATTATGTTTTTTTCCAGATCTGCAAGAATCCTACATATGTAAATAGTATCATTAGTAACTACAAATCCCATTCAAGACCCCAGAAAATAGGAAGGCAGGCTAAGATGTGTCACATAGCTCCCTGATTCTCTTCTCAGTGCTTTGCCAACTCAATAACAAACTGCATATGTGTGCTTGCTACCTATCCACATTTCTGCAGGTGAGGCTATCTTCAAGAATTCATTTATGGAACTCAAAGAATGCTAACATACATGTTTTTTTTTTCTTTTAAAGATGTAATTTATATAAAGTAAACACCAATACAGATAAATGCATGGGATTTAATGCCAGGCAGACCTGTGGTCAAATAAGTCTATAGTTACTATAGTATGTATATAACTTAGGCCATCTTATTAAATACAATCATGCTTTTGTTGATTACTCTTCAAAATGAAGATCAAATAACAATGTAGAAAATCGTATAATTGTATCTATAAATGCTTTGCTAAGTCAAAATGCTACAGAAATTTCTTAGCTGACAACTAACAGAATTCATGAAATCAAAGAAGCTTTATCTGAGAAAGTAGTATTATACCTGAGAGTCAACAATGTCCAGGGCACAAAAAACACCGTGGGAAATGCTTACAGAACAATGAAAGAGGGCGTGTGTAGCCTGAATACACAGGAAGAGCTTGATATAAAATGTGGCTGTAGGTAGACACATGTGAGATGATAGAAGACTGCAAAGCCATCACTCATCAAAGTTGCAAGAGACCAATGAACGACTCCAGACATGTCAGCTTTAGCATCACTATTGGGAAAAGTAGGCAAATGTTGCTCCTGGCCAGTGATTCAGGCATCAGAAGCTAAGAGAACCAGCTAAGCAGTCCCTCCGGTAATGTTCTATTTAAAAGCCTCTTTGAGCCCAGCAGGAATTCAAAACCACATAAGCTTTGTCTTGGGGTTACTAAAACTGGTGAAACAGCATGACCAAAGCAAGTTAGGGAGGAAAGGGCTGATTTGGCTTACACTTCCGGATGATAGTTCATCACTGAAGAAAGTAAGGACAAGTCGTCTTGCAGGGCTAGAACCTGGAGGCAGAAGCTGCTCCAGTGGAGGCCATGCTGCTTACTTATTGGCTTGCTCCTTATGGCTGGCTCAGCCTGGTTACTTATAGAACCCAGGACCCTTTGCCCAGTGATGGCATCCTCCACGGTGGGCTGGACACTCCCTCATGATTCACTAATTAAAAAATGCACTATAGGCCTGTTCATTAGTTCAAGTCAACCTTGGTCTACACAGGAAGTTTCAGGTCAGTCAAGCTACATAATGAGGCTCTGTTTGAAAGACAGAGGAACAGAGGAAAGAAGAAGAGGTAGCAGAGGAAGAAGAGCAAACAAGAAAAGAATGGGATCATATATAATGGGATTATATATAAGTGAAATCATATATAATATGCATTCTATTGGATCATCCTTTGAAGATTCACCCAAGTAGTTGTGTATACCAGAATTTCATTCTTTCTTATTGCTGAGTAGTGATCCTTAGTAAGGACATACCAGAATGTCTGGGTGTTTATGTAAATATGGGTTTTAATTTTTCTGAAATAAATGTCTAAGTGACAAGTGCAGTGTGATATTTTAGTTACAAGTTTACTTTAAGAATCTGCTACACTCTGTTCCAGAGCAGCAATGCTATTTGCAGCACACACCAGCAGCATCTGTAGGCTGCAGAATCTCTACACGCTTGCCAGCACTTGCTGTTGTCAATTTGTTTTAGCTATATAACTATTCTAATAGTTATATGATGGCATCTTGTTATGGGTTTAATTAGTGTTTTCTAATTATTAATGGTGTTTAGCATCTGTTCATGTGCTTACTTGTTGTCTATATATTCCTCTCAATATTTTTTTATTGCTATTGCTGGTGTCTTTACACATTTTCTATTTAGAGTTGAAAATTATTTTCTAGACATAAATTCTTTGCCATATATGGAATTTCCAAATACTTTACCACATTCTTATTAAGACTAGAAATAATAACTTTATATATAAAGGAGCAAGGAATATAGGCAGTTGTAAATTTATGGAAATAAATTCAGTGTGTCCTTTTGATATTGGGTTATTTACTAAAACTAAGGTATTGACATGCCTGAAGACTGTACTGTCCTTCACTCTCTGACCTCCCACCCGTTCACTGTTCATGAAGGCTCTTTTCACTCACTCATCCAGAACATACACCCTCTCTTGCAGGTACTCATTTGAGGTGGCTACACATCTTCCCACCAACAAATGAACTTTCTCAGAATAGCTGGCCTGATGACCTCAAATCACTACACTTTCTCACATTTCAAATATGAGAATTTGTAATTTGTGACTAATGTGTGAGGACCCAGCTCATTGTGAACAACTCAAAATTTGTTAGTTTTTATCACTTCCTTCAAAAATTATGAATTTTACAATATAGCAATAAACGATTAGGAAAGTATAGGCCAGGAATCTTGTTTATTTTTCCTTCTTCTGTTATACAGTTCCATCATATTCATTCAGTTCTTCATCCTGCCTCCAAAAGTACACATCTACACAAGCAAAAAACACTTTAAAGATGTGACAGTTGCTTCCACAGGTTAGGACAGTTTTCAGAATGAAGGACGTGAGATTTGGCATGTGACATACTTAGCATGAAACTGGATACTTCCTCTATATCTACATTGTCTTGTCTATATCTGCTACTTGCTGCAAACATTTTGTGTAAATAACAGAAGGGCTGAAGTAGACAACATATATCCTGCAGCTTCCATTTCATATGGCTAAACTATTTTTATAAAAATTTCATTAATTTATATTATCCACATCTTGATGGATACATAACTGGAAGGCTGAGTTCAACAGGGACTGTCAATCTGTGCTGACAGATGGAGGAATTCAAAGAGTGTTCTCATGAAGAAGAAAAGAATGGTGGACACTTTGATAAAGCCTGTGTAGGCAGTAGCACCAAGTCATGTGGGTTATAGTTTCTATTGTTGTGATGAAACACCATGACTAAAAGCAACTTGGGTAAGAAAGGGTTTTTTTCACTCACAGTTCCATATAACAGTTCATCACTGAAAGCAGCCAGGGAAGGAACTCAAACAAGGCAGAAATCTAGAGGGAGAAACTGATGCAGAGGCCATGGATGAGTGCTGCTTACTGGCTTGCTCCTTAAGGCTTGCTCAGTCTGTTTAGTTATAGCTCCCAAGGTCTAGTTCAGGGGTGACACTACCCACAATGGGCTGGGCCCTCACATATCAGTCACTAATTACAAAGATGTTCTATAAGCTTTCCAACAGCCAGATCTCATGAAGGTGTTTTCTCAATTGAAATTCCCTCCTCTCAAATGACTCTAGTTTATGTCACATTGACATAAAAGCCAGACAACTGTATTCTATCATTCTAGGCAAGACTCAGGATCATATCCCAACATATGCTTTAAAAAAAAAAAACTTACAGCACTAGTTAAGCACTGCATATTTTAGAAATGAGATGTCCTGAATTCTTGAACATCTAAAAATGTTTCAATCTGCCCTTGCAGAATTAGGGCACACACCATTTCAAGGGGAATGGTTTCTCCTTTTAACTTTGAAAATAATAATGTGTTCTTGAGCAGTTAGATATAAATCTATTTTTATATAAGATTTCTGTTTGCTTCTTTGTTTTCTCATTTATTAGGGGGCTTGAAGTCAAACTCTGTTTTTTCTTCTCCCAGAGTATCTGAGACCCTGTGTTTATCCTTGGTGTTCATATACTTCAATAAGTATTTAGGCACACACTACTACAGGACAAGATGAAGAGATGTATCCTCTGCAGGCCTTGTTATTTTCTTTATAGACTTTGATTATTTGCCTTTCATGTTTCTGATATCCCTAGATTTTTAGCTTGATCAATGGTATCTCTATGTATTTTCCCACATATATAGTTTCTTTTTGTCTTTGGGCTCCATTTTTTTTTTTTTTTTTTTTTGGCAAGAAATTCTCAACCTTTCTCTCAGATATCATTGATTTAGCTTCAACAATCATATTTGTAATCCTCAGAGGGTGTTCTAATGGTTCCTTTATTTGAGTATCTCTGTGTTTTGCTTTATTGCTACAATATGTTCTCAAATATTTCTGGATGTATTAGATTATCCTAAAATAGTTACTGATAGTCTATGAATTGTCACTCTCCTTCTGGACTTTCATGTTCTTGGGTATTCTCGCTGGTCTAGTAATCATGGGCAATCCATTCACACTACCAAAGAAAGAGGGCACTGCTGATGTGGATTTCCTAGTATTGAGAAACAGGGGAATTTTACTTGCCATTTTTTTTCATCAGGTGACATCTATGAAGCATAATGCAGAAAGGAGAAAAGAGCCAAAGATAAATTATAGATAAAACTTGCCACTTTGAAGGTTTAGTCAAAAGTGCAGGGAGGGAGCTGCTGTTTTTAGAAACTCTCCCTAGCTGTTTTCTCTATCATGCAGGGTGTTAGTGCATACACTGGAGGCCTGAGTCAATTTCTGCAACGAGGAGCCTTCTGTTTGTTTTTGTTTTTGTTTAGCACACACCTGACAGATAATACTGCTCTGGGAACAGAAACCCAGAAAGGGGATAGAAGTACTCAATCAATCCTTGTTTACAGCTATACACCTTACTGAATCCCTATGGGCATTGCTGACTCTCAGCCCAGAATTTCTCTCCTGTTTATCCCTTTTAAAATACCTCCTGAGGGACATCCTCCTAGTCCATTCTCCAAGTAAAAGCTCTTAATAACCTTTATATTAATTCTCAATAGTGTCATTAGTAGTTATAAGTTTGAACAGATCCTGAGAAAGTAATATATTGCAAAAAAAATAAAACAAGATGTTTATATTTTTAGATGATGGGGTTCCATTTTTGGGGAAAATCTTACATTGTGTTATATAACATTTACATTTTTTTGGTTATTAACAATAAAAGACAGGTAGTTTGGGGATAGAGAGATGGCTCAGTTGTTAGAATACTTGACATTCTCCCAGAGGATCCAGGTTTGGTTTCCAAGCACCTACATCATAGTTCACAACTATCTTTAAGTAAAGTTCCAAGTTATCAGATGACCTCTTATGGCCTCCATGGGCACTAGACACAAATATGGTACAGCCATACACTTAAAACAAATCTTTTTTTTTTTTTAAAAAAAAAAGGGCAGGTGATCTCCCTGAAGTAAACTATAGATACAGGAATTCTGACCAATACTTTCACATTCTCTTCCTCATATCATAAATAAACCAAAAGAACAATAAAACAGCCCGACCAGACAGTTCAAAGTTAATTACAAGAGCATTGAATCAACAGAAAACTCTACAGATGTTATATACAGGCAATGATATTGATAAGAAATTTATTGGTACATCACCAGTTGAAGATAATGGGTAAACATAGCATTATGACTAGAATCTAGTGACCCATCCCCTACAGAATCATAGTGTAAGGACTAATTACAGATGATCCAAAAAAAAATCAATTTTATTCTTCCACAAAGGTGTCAGAAACCCTGTTATTGCATGAAACATTTTTGCTACTATAAAAAAATGTAATAGTTATTTCAAATATCTTTTGTAAAGTAAATTTTTGATGGGGTCTCAATATAATTAAAATCCATGGCAGCATAATGCTGAAGTTTTAATATTGTATGCTAAAAGGGGAAGATTCATGGAGCTACCTTGAAAATTTCTTAATTCTCATGTATAAAAATATTAAAATTAAAAATTAAATAAATATTCAATGTTCATACATAACTCTTTAGTGATACTAAAGAAAACTTGATAGTGTCATCTGACATCAACTATTTTGTTAATACTGAAAGATACTTGATTTTTTCTATCTGAAAACAATTATTGTGAAAATTTTCAAGGCACTTTTTTATACTTTACATGAATTCATTAAAGAAATATTTACTAAGATTTTACTACAGTAATCCTTCAAAAATGCTTCACTGCTTGTAAATTTTATTGTTGAAGCTTAAATACAAACAGTTAACAGAGAGCATTTAGAGACACACAGAGGTCAAGCTGCAATTCCCTATTTGCAATGGACTAGGACTTTTTTCTACCAAAGCATTTCTGTAGGTAGCTCCTTCAGCAACCCACGCACTGAGAGGATGCAATCTATCACAATGTGTGTGAAATGAAGATATACTCAGAGATAGAAAGGTCTCTATAGCCAAGCAGACAAAGTCTACAACATTAATCTTATCCAAATCCCTCCACTCTGCAAAGTTAATCTATACAGAGAAGGAATTATGAGAGCTAACAAGCTAATGTAGAATGCTCATGCTCTATACAGAACATCAAAAATATAGTAATCACAGCATTTTAAATCACAGCATCATGCTAAAAAATCAACTGAACTCCCAGTTATCAGGAGTCTCCAGAACAGAGTTAAGAAAAAGAAAAGAAAAAAAGGAAGAGGCTGACTCTGTGAAGCACCCATATTACCCTGAAAATAAGTTCAACAAAATGAGCACAGAGTAGCAGGCAGAATACACAGGCAAAAGTCACCTTTGATGACAGAAGGCTCAGAGGCCCAAAGAAGGCCGATGAACCTTGTATATTTAACTCAGTAAAAGGCATGAACATTCAAGTAGAATAAATGTGCTAACTTATGAGGACAGTCAGGAAAATAAAAAAAGAGCAAGAAAGACAAGACTGAGCCAATTTGCTAGTTTTATCAAGCAAAATAGACAATTTATTTGCCGTTAGGCTACCTGACACCTCCTAAGCTATGTCTGTCTGTCTTAAAGAAAAAGGTTTCTTTAGAATTACTTATGGCCTCAATGAGTAAGTTCTCATCTTAAATCATAGGAGCACATAAGTTCTGAATAAAAGGTGGTAATTAAAGAGAAAGACAAACCACAATAAAGCCCAGGGCAGAGGACAATCCACATAAAAGGTTGGTTTTATCACATTATCTATGTGACCTTGTTAAAATTATCTGAACTTCCAGAAGAGAAGAATAAGAGGAAGAAAGAGGAGGAAGAGGAGGAGGAGAAGGAGGAAGAGGAAGAAGAGAAGACTCAGGGAGCTACCTTGAAAATTTCTTAATTCTCATTAAGTACTTTAGTCATAGGGTAAAGACTTTGTAAAAGGCAGTAAATAATTATTACTATGGGCCCAATTTTATATGTTTTTCTGAAAAATTATCATTATATCAAGAATAAAGACAATAGTATGGCCATTCAAATCTGAACAGAGCACAATAAAACACATACCCTTTGGTTATCAAACCATCTGGAAAAAAAATGAAGCTTCAAGGTTCTGAGCCGAGCATGCACTTCTGGTATGTACATAGTGACCCATCATAGCAGGCAAGGGTCTTCCCTGAGAGTAAGCTTCATAGCTGGTTTGTTTCCTTAACACCTAAAAATCAATCCACCAACAAAAGAACTAGGCATTTAGGAATACAAAATCAATTTTGGAATTCCCAGGTAGACATACAAAACAAAAATGTCTTCCTACAGTCAGACTTATAAATGTGGCTAAAGCTAATTTAAACTGTTCCAAGTGACAACTAGATCCATGCCAGGTTCAGTTAGTAAGTTCAGAACAACGTGGAGTCTAGCCCACAGTCTACCCCTTTATCATTGGAAGTGTTAGAAGAAGTGAATTTAATATTCCACATTCAGAGAATTTGTGCCGGTGTTTCTGTTTGCATGGCTATCATTCTGCTGCTCTCCAAGATGTTTGTTACATTTAGAATCCCAGCTGTCTTAATTACAGGTCTGTGAATCATCTACCCAGAGTGGCTCCCTGGAATATAACAGAACTGTTTTGTTGTTGTTGTTGTTTTCTTAATACTTTTATTTATTTATTTGCCTTGGTGTTTGCCTGAAACTGGAACTACAGACAGTTGTTAGCTGCCACGTAGGTGCTGGGAATCGAACCCGGGTCCTCTGGAAGAGCAGACGGTGCTCTTAACCGCTGAGCCATCTCTCCAGCCCCAACAGAACTGTTTTATCATTATACTCACCCTTACACATGCTAAAGAAGAGCAGAGGAAAGGATGCTTCTTATTAGTATAATATCTCTACATGGGTTACAAAAGCAAGTCTTGGCTACTAATAAGGAGCTTTTTCTGGCCTATATGTAAAGCTAAGGTCAAAATTACCCAGATCAAATGCATTCATACTTTGTAACAATACAGTTTGGGAAAGCCACTTAACTCTAAGCATTATATTTTCATTCTATTTAATGATCCCTCTAGCATCTGTTGGTCACAAGACATCAAGGTGTTGACTGGCTGCTCTGGTGAGGAAGATAATTAATTTACAGTTTGTAACTTATCATTGTTCCTGTACCTGTGTATAAACACGTTTGACTGTGTTCTGGCTAAGTCCAGTCTCCTGCAATCCTGTACTTACAGAAGGATTCTCATTCCATTATTTGGTTTTGATTTTGATGACAGACACCCATTTAGAAGAAGGACGAAAAGCAAATTCATGCTCTGAAAAGGAGCTAGTCAATAAATGTTGAAAAGTACATCATCAGAGCTTCAGATACTGGCACACTGAAGGGTGCTGGTGGCTGTACTAGCAGTCAGCAAAGCAGTAGGAAGCACTTAAGAGAAACTAAGCTCAGCAAGCCTCGGATTTTAGGTTTTCTTTTGTTTTTCCTTTACTCTGGTTGCTTTTTATTTTGGTTTTGGCTCTCTGGTCAAAAGAAACAGATGAAGAGTCAAGCTGAGCCTGGCTTTGCACAGACCTCCTTCTACTGCTCAGTCTTAAGAGGTTTAGATGATTTAAAACCTAGAAAGACTTCTCAAGTATTAGGACTAAGTATGTCTAAACCTTTCCAGACTCAATTATCATTGATGTATTGTAAATAATATATATTAATAACTCAGGTAAGATCTTTAATGCCAAAACCAATTAAAAGGCAATGGCTGATAATTTGAAGGAGATTGTGATGAGAATTCAGTATAAAGACTAGTGATGGTACAGATATGAAAAAAATGATGACATTTTATCATACTATTTCAGCATTATATTTTTGGGTTATTGGACTTTTTTATTAATTCATAGACTCCCAACACTAAAAATAATTCTAACAAATATCTACTTTATTCCCCTGAAACAGGCACATCCCCACAACAGACATCCATCTTCATTCTCATCCACTCATTCAACATCCACTAAATACAGGTATGTGGCAGCTGCTGTACTGAGAGAAACACAGCTCCCTGATTTTTTGCCAGTTGAAAGACACATTTCATCTAACATCCCACGTCCCCAAACTCTCGCTGTGATTAAGCAACTTTCCAGATCTCAATATCTGACTGCTTCAGCTGCTTGTGCACTTGAAGCTCTGCTTCTGTGCTCTATCCTTGTGAGTCCAACTTTCTCTTTCTAAACCCACCACAGGCAGGTTTGAAATCAAACCTCATACTTCTCTTAATACTCACTCCCTAATTCCCCCATTTTCCTGTATATAAATTGTATTAATGTTCATATGTATATATATATACATGTAAATGTATATGTACATATATAAGTACAGAAGCTTGCATGTCTGTGGGCTATGTGTTTTCCAAACTTCTGAATGTCAAACACATACACCCAACCCATACTTGTCTCACCATTCAGACTGTCACATGATAGTAACTACACACACAGAACAAGGATCTGATTCTCTGCTTTCTACCCATTACCCATCGTGTTTAGTGTTCTATATGTGTTCTCATATTGCAGTTGTGTAACATTAACCTTTCCAGGTTGACAGTATTAAAGCAAATATTGATTCCTCTTTACTACTTAATCACATAAAATTAATTGACAAATATTTTTAGTTCTTCCTTCTACACATCTTTGGCGTCTGACTACTTTTTAGCATTGCCATCATCACTAATTTTAATAGAATAAGTCTCTTTTGCACTACTGCATACCCTTGTAAGCTGTTTTCTCACTTTATCTCTTTCCCTTTTCTTCATCATCTGCTTATCTACAAGACATTAGTGTGAGCCCTTTACCATGATGGACTGGACTAGTCACAGGCTCCTACAAAGCAATGTGGGTATTCCATGACTTCTGAGGTCATTTCCTTTGACCAACTTATATTAAAAATACTGTTTTCTCAGGAACTCTGCTTTATGGTCTCTCTATCTAATATTTCACTTCCCCCAAGTATATGCATGACTCCATCTCGTCTCTTCATTTTTCCAAGTCTCTAACTGAATAATCATATTTCATTATCATATAATAAAAACACCTTCTAGGCTAAAACTGACACTTCCTAAAATTTATATACCTTATCTGTTTCCACCAACTCTCCCTCTCTCTCTCTCTCTCTCTTTTTCTCACGCATGCACGTGCGCGCACACACACACACACACACACACACAAACACACACACACACACACACACACACACACAGACACACACGCTGAACTTTTTTTGTTTGTTCTCTTATTTTGCTTTGTCCCCTACAGGCAAAACCTAATGGGTTGAGAGAGGCTTTTGTCAATTGGGTTTATTGCTGTATTTTCAGAGGACAGAATGGTATGGGCACACAGCACTCAAAACTATGTGTTATATGAATAACAAAGGGGAAATAATTCTCTGAGAAAGCCTGGTAAAGTTAAAATGGAGAGGAACAAGATAGGCCAGTCTTGAGTTAAAAAGATGTGTCTGGGTTTCTGAAACATTGAACAGGACATTTTTAGGGAAAGAAGGATTACACACTGTTATCTGTCACTTCAGATCATCACAGCGGACTCATTTAGACATTCCCTAACATGCCCAACCAGCATCTAAATTTCTTTGGTATATGATCTGTAATGAAATTCTACCATTTGCTTCAATTATATTTTACATTTTCTAGCTTTTCTTTTATTATAATTGATAGACAACTTTAATTTACTTAGTATGGGCTTACCATGAAAATCTGCCATATACATCTTCTCTACAGTGTTCTAGGTAAGAAGATTATACTCACCAAAAGCTTTGCTGTATCTAGCTATCTCTTTAGTTCAGGTAAACTATGTGTCCTATGTATAAGGAGCTAAAATTGCAATGATTTTATTAACATAATATTTGCAATTCAAATTGCTTATAAACTTAATGTATAATGTATTTATATAATATATATGTATGAATAAATCTCAACCCAGTTATTTTTCATTTTAGCCATGACTGTAACAAGTTTCCTAAAACTACAATTAACATGGGGGTAGACACATATGTTTGCCCAGTTGTACAGCATACATATTCAACAAAAACAATTAGAATCCATGGGATGAGGCTCAAGAGCATCCTTCACATTTCTGACTTAGTTGCATACTTCATATGACTTTAATCATAGTCATTTTCAATGTCTGCTTTCAGACTGTTTCTGAATGAAAGAGAATCCTTGACAACACTATAGACATAGTCCAAAGGCCCCAAAGCTGCTCTGACTGATGTATACATTCTACCCTAGAACACAGCTTTAGAGTTTTTAATATTCTTTTGTAGAAGTTGAAAATTAAATGCTGTGGTTTTAAGAGGAGCAAAAAGCACTGAAGAGAAATGAAACAAAGGCTCTGAGCCTTGCTTCTGCTCCTTAACACTGCTCCAGGGCAATGTTTTTATTTTTAAATGTATGCTCTCATTTACTTTGGAAATTAAGAAATGAACTCTCCTTGTCAGTGTCCCTGCTAAAACAACTTAGCCATCGGCTGATTTACAACTGAGTCCTAATTGAATAGTTATGGTTTTAACATCAGCGTATCTGCAGGCTCCTTAGAAAAATAGTCTAGGGATTCTCTACAGATTTTACCTGTGACGTAAAGAGTAAATAGGCTCAGGAAAGACAGAATTCTACATAGAGACTATACCATATTTTTCTGCTTATTTTTCTTAGACCTTATTTCACTTCTGATATGTATTTTCTGTAACTGGCTATGAAAAATAAAACTTTTCATTGCCACTAAATAAGAGGTTTTAGGATAGATATCCAGTCACACATCTTGGGTATTATGGTTTTACTTCAAAATTATTTATATGAAGATAGATTTTAATATAATGTTGAATCATTTTAATGATTTAGCATATATTTCAGTCCTTCAGACTGAGTCAAAACAAATAACCAAAAACCTTACAATAGTGAAAATGAATTGCTTATACTGAAACTATAATGATTCTATCATCTGACTTATCAGCATAAGTCAGATAATAGAATTTTTTTACTACTAATTATACATTATAAAATTTTAGAAGTGGAAGGAAATGTTAAGTTCCCAGCCAGGAAAATTATTTACTTATATGGAAATATATTTGTGTACACTGCAAGAAGGGTCTCCAAATAGGCTGCGACTTCAGCACCAGTATACTGTAAGAAATTTGACAGCTGAAGCTCAGGCTAGTGTAAAGCATTAAGTTCAGTGCACATAAAAGAACAGAAGACACTAGCTGTGTTTTATCCAGAGCATTAGAGTTTAGGCAGTTTCTGTTCAATGTAAACTTGAGTTAGGTACCAAAGCTTATTTTTTAAGATGCTCACCTGAGCCAGGAGAGTCAAGATATAGACTCAAGCACTGAAAGTTTCCCTAGCATGAGTTGAATCAGATATGACATCACAACAGATGATAGGCATGCTCAAGATGTCAGGAGGTAGAAATGCTAATCAGGAAAGGGCTGCAGAAGTGAGTGGTGTTGTGAGTTGGTACATATGTATGACATTGAGTTCAGAGAGTGTGTCTTAGTTACTGTTCTACTGTTATGATGAAACACAATGATAAAAGCAGCTTATCATGGAAGCTGTTAATTTGGGGCTTGCTTACAGTTTCAGAGGGTTAGTCCATGACCATCATGGCAGGAGATGTGATATGAGGCAGGCAGGTATGGTGCGGGAGCTTACATGTGATCCACAAGTTGCAGACAGAGAGGGGGTGGGGGACTGAGCCTGGCATGGGGCTTTTAATTCTCAAAGCCCACAACCAGTGACAGACCTCCAACAAGACCACACCTCCTAATCCTTCCCAAACAGTCTCACCAACTGGAACCAAGCATTCAGATATATGAGACTATGGAGGCCATTCTCGTTCAAAACATCACAAAGAGACAAAAGTGCTCACCAAATAGTATCTTCAAAGACACAGTTTGGGTGCCAGTGGAAGGAGGAAAAAAGAATGTGTTACTTTAATTATGTTGAGTTATTGCAGCTAAAGTTCAGCATAGACAGTTAAGCATTTATTAACATGTGATTCAGCACCTGTAGAACTAAATATTGGTGACTGTTTACCTAGGGAAACATCGTTCTTCCTCTTTTTTTATGGGTATATGAAATGGACAGGAACTGGTACTAGGATTAAAGAATGAATTATTCATAAAATGCATGCCCACACGATACTTTTCCTCAGTGGTAAAATACATTTGAAAAACTAGTTGCTGAAAGAAAAAGGCCCTTTACCGTGTTTTTCTTCTGAAGTGAGGCCTTAGGACAGGGAAAGGTATGTGGGGAACCTGTGCAATACTAAAACTATTACCAGATCAGACACACTCAGTGTAGCTGAGTAACTAGACTAACAGCCAAGCAGTCTTTGGCAATATGTGTCAGTTTGCAATGTTGCCACCAGGCAAGGAATGAGTTTTGGCATTGTGTGTACTGAAGACTTCCACAACTGAGAGAGAATGAAATAAAGAAAGAAATAGTTGGCAAACAGAAAAACAAAAGAAAAACTATTTTACTTACTAGTGTAGTTTTTGATAGGTGATGAATCAGTTCTTTCTAGGGGGAAACTATATGTTGAGTGGACAATATGAGATAAAAGCTTGGAAATGCTTTGTCCCTAATGGAAGAATTAGCTCAAAATTCTCATGATCTTTCTACTCTCTACAATGTCATTTTTCTCTCTGAAACTCCACAGTGAGAAGCATATATGACCTGAGCTTTCTTTTCCACAGCTATTTTTACAACTCTATAGGGATCTAGAAAAGGCAAATATGTGCATTTCCATCCCTTGTAGCGGGAAACTAGAAGCCACTCAGATAAAGTCTATGACGTTAAAGTACTGGAGTCAGGCAGGGCGTGGTCAACTGGAAAGAGCACCAGAAAGAAAGCCCCCGGAAAGAGACAGTCTAAAAGAGGAAGGACGGGCCCTTTGTTTTTGGACTTGTGGCGTGGTGAGGAAAAACCGCTGGGTCAGGAACTCTCCTGGGTGTTGGGTCTCCAACCTTTCCCCCCTCCTGAACAGCCCCTTTTCTATAAGTGACTTTTAAATAATAAATATTACTTAATATATATCTCATGACAAGTTATTTACCGTATAATAAATATTCCTTAATATATATCTCACGACAAGTTATTTACCGTAATAATCCCTGTCTATGTTAAGTAAGAGATATAGGGATTGTGTTGAAGCAGAAAGTGAGTCAGGGAATGAGAATTCTATTAAGATGCTGAAATATAAATTATATCAAAGGTAGGCAAATAACAATATGTCTAAAAGTACAACAAAATTTATCCTTGTTAGTTTCCACATGCACCATTTCGAGATGTCCAAGCAAAAATTTCTAGAGCAGAGTGCAATTACTTCTATTTTGAGTCTGATTTTCTATTAAGATGTTTCTTTATCATTTCACATCAAATGAAAATTACTATTGAAAACACCTCACTACAGTGACAATAGTACTTCATAATGTGAATAATGAAATAAAAAGTAAAGTAAATTTCATGTAGGCAAATAAACACAAATAAATTCATTCTCTACTTTTATGGTCTTCATGCTCACAGTGAATGGTTCACATATATAAAATGCATATATAATACTAACATAGAGGAAAATCAAATGTAAACTAAAAATATCCATTCTCAAAAATTTTTAAAGTTCAAAAAATTTTTACTAGAGATAAAATTTTAGAAGGCGGGTGTATCTAGATCTAAAGTCAACAATGGCATGTATTTCATACGTGGTGGTAACTCTGTAGTTTCGGATGAGTTAATGAGACTTCAGACTGGTTCCATTTATTCAACTTACAGACTTATTTCTTGAGGATTTAGTTTTTACCATGCAGATGAGGCAACACAAATCCACAGACTTGGTGTATCACATGGCTTCAGTCCTCAATCAAACATCTCTCAGAAGCTAAAATCATGAGCTTGCCAGATTATAAGAAACTTGCAGTTAGAAAGAAAACAGGATTTCATATAGCTTACATGAACTTCAGTTTTCAATCATTCAGCACAGCCTCATTTTATGAGTACTGTACTGGGTGATAGAAAATATAGTTTTATAAAATATAGTTCCTTAGACTATAGCAGGCAGAGTGTGACTTGTAAGCTCTAGAACCTCAGAAGCCACCACAAAGAGATAAGCAATAAAGAGGTAATGAGAAGTTCCCAGAGAGAATCTGAAAGGATGCAAACAGGACAGAAGAGCTTGATGCAGTAAGTGTGTGACAGAAAAGGGCTTTGTGGGATAAGACGGTCAATACTGGATTAGTCCTAAGAACAATTGAGAATCTTATAAAGTTTTACCTAAGACAAAAGTGAACTGTGTTTTAGAAACCTGACTTCCAACTGAAGAGCGTGAGTCAAGACAAACACTTTACTGAAAAGCAGGTTAACCTGGGTGGAAAGGTTGCATGATGGAGAGAGGAAAAGCTGAGATAACTAAGTGACTGCATGAGGGGATGTTTATGTTTAAGTCACTGTCCCTCAACATGCAGGAAGCCCTTCTCACAGGGGAAGGGCTAGGGGAGGACTGCAGGGATCAGTCTCCCACTTCAGTGTGAACTAACCTCTCCCACAGGCAAAAGCATGAGTACATAAAACCCAGTTTATACTGAAGTACTATCAATTCCTGCCACTTTATAGAATTTTATTTTAACCATGTATACATTTAATTCATCTGTGGCATATCTCAGCACAGTAAACATACACTCATTTGATTATATTTTTTGACATTTTTTTTTTAATAAACTAAACTTCTTTCTGCAGCCTGCCTCCAAACAAGAGTATTCTTTAAAATGTAGAATGGTAAAAGTTCACTCACAATCAAGGAGTTTCTAAACACAGGGTGGTTAAGCCAAAAAAACCTCCTGACAAGCCTTTTCAGTTTTTCTAATATCATCTTTTTTTTTGAACACTTCTTTATTTTGCTGAAAATTATCTTTCACAACAACAGAACAGTGTAACCAGATAAAAGTACAATCTGCATCTTCAGTGTGAGGACAGATGACTTTTGAATTAATCCTTGCTTTACTTACTAACTTCTGTGTTTGTCACCAGAAGCTGACTGGGTATGGATGTTTGTAACAGATTTTTAAATGATTTCACTGAAAGCACAAAGTAAAAATAAAACAAATGAGGTCTGTATCAAAACTTAAGATTTTATGCATTAAAGGACACAATCAAACTGGGCGGGGTGGTGCACACCTTTAATCCCCACACTCAGGAAGCAGAGTCAATCAGGTATCTCTGAGTGTGAGGCCAACCTGGTTGTTCCAGGAATTAGTACTGCAGTTATACTACACAGAGAAACCCTGTCTCAAAAAACAAGAAGTGGGAAAAAAGAGGAAATAATCAAAAGAATGAGAAGCATATTTTAGGATGAGAGAGAATAATTACAAATCTGTATTTAATAAGACAAACATTCAGAAAGTGTTTTTCTGTTTGTGGATAAAGAAAGGGAGAGCTATAGATTATATAAATAGATATGTATGTGTATATAGAGCGAGGAGGTTATAGTACTGATGTATAAATATAGATATGTTTATATCCAACTATCCTAGCCAGGTATAGTATTACACACTTTTAACTCCATCACATAGGGGGCAGAGGAGGGAGGATCTCTGAGTTCAAGGCCATCCTGTACTATACAGCAAGTCTGAGACCAACTGTAGCTATATAACAAGACCCTGTGTCAAAAAAACAAAACAAAACAAAAATGATTACAAATTTAAAAAATAAAATAACGGCTGAAAGACTTAATTTAACTTCTTCAGAAATTATAAACAAATGTCCAAGAAACATTTGTAAAGATATATGATGCCACCAAACATCTGAGACGTGTCAATCAAAACTGAAGAAAGATGTCATCATCCTTCACTATGATGGGTACAATCAAACAAAATTAAAAAACTGTGTTGGTAGAATTCGCAGGGAGTAGAACTCTGGAATACTGTTGGGACTGTAAATGATATATCCTCTGAATAAAGCAGAATGGAGGCTCTTCAAATGTTTAAAATAGAATTCAGTTGATTCAGCAATACCTTAAAACACTGTCAAACAGGGTCTCAAGGAGATATTTTTAGTATTCATAGTAGTCAAAGGTAGAACCAGTCCAAGCTTCTATCAGCAGCAGAATGGAGAGATGTGACAGGTGCATACAGGACATAACATGACAGGCTTAGGGAAAAGTATATCCCACCACATGCCACAGTATAAATGAACCATGTGGATATAAATACGTGAAATAAATCACAAAAATACACTCTGTAGTTCCCTATAAACAAGGTACCTATAGTTAGTCAAATTCAACCAAAGAGCCAGCACAAGGGTGGCCACTAAGGGACAAGCTGTGGGTGAAATGGTTTATCTGAAGGATACGGAGCCTTAGATGTACAGAAGCTCATTGGATCTGTTTCACGATAATATAAATACCACAGTACCACTGAAAAGCACACTTAGCATGATTTTCATGTTTTATAGTTTTTATGACAGCAGAAAAGTAGATCATATACTGCATAAATCTATTTATATAAAATTCCAGAATAAGTAAAGCTGCAGTAATGTAAGAAAACTAGGTATTTCTGGGGAAATGGTGGGGAGGAGTGTATTGTTAAGGGTAACAGAATTTTGGAGGGAAATACAAATTCCAGAGATACATATTAAAAACAATTTGCAACTTACGTGAATAGTGAATATATTAAGAACCACAGAAATCTATAGTAATTTCTTTAAAGGGCTGTAGTTACATAATGATTGACACAATGTTGCCATTTACACAGACTCTGACACATATCAGAGTCTAAAGCAATTCCAAACCCTTCAAACAATGGAAAATATTACAAAGTCTCTCCTAAAGACATCTTAATTATTTTTTTCAAGTAACTTCATTCGACTCCCTAGGAAGCCACAGGCAACAGATGCAGCATTAATAATGTTATGCTGAGAACAATGGCATAATGCCAGATAGCTTCAATGATAAAAATATGAAGTTCTCTTCCCAGAGACTTCATATGCATTACCAAACAACTCTATGGATCTTTCGGATAGAATAAGATGTTTTGACACCTTATCTCAACATCTAAAATTAAAACTACATCTTCAATTTGCATTAAAAACTCAGTGTTTTATCTAGGTTAAAGTCATATAAGAAGGCAGTAGAAAGGCAATTAGCTACAAGAACATTTATTTCATGGTTGATTCTTCCCTCCTGGAGCTTGAAAGAAAGTTGAATAATTTGTATATATATTCCAGGATAATGATAACCATTTTGAAGGTATAGATACACTTTAATATAATAAAATTTTGAACAGAAAAAGGAAACAAGAAATTTCACTAAGATGGTGTCACGTACAACAGTTCAACAGATATTTTAAATGATCAACTTGATACAATTTCAAATTGTATTTTTTAAATCAATTTTCTAAATTGTCTGATTTGTAAGTCTGTTCACAACATGTATTATCTATTAATATTAGAAGTCAATAATGGTAGTAGGCTTTTTATTGTATCAACAGTGGTTTGTGTGTCAGCACAAAAGGGATTTATGCATACTATACAATAGCTCTCTGCATACAGTCAGCACAGGATGAACGCAGGGAGCATCTCAATTACACATTACATTTCAGATGCAAAACTTTGCTTCTATCCTATCCCTTTACTGCCTTGTTAACACCTTATTGTTTTCATCTTGCCTTTATCTTTGTTACATTCCCTCCTTCATTGGCCACAAAGGAAGAGGTTTCCCTTGCCCTTAACCCTTTATGCAATGGTCATTGGCATTCTCTCCTCTAGGAAACGCAGCTCTACATGGCCCCAAACTCCTAGCTAAATAGGAGTGGTGAGGGAAGGCAGACATAGTGGGACCATCCAGGCAAAGAGAACCAACAGAGGAAACACCCATTGAGCAGAAAGAAAGGTAAAAACTGGTTTCTTTCTGAAATATACAATGACTTGTTGTTGTTTTTTTTTTTTTTTCCAAAGCAACACATCTGCTTAATCATACTTTTGTGAAAAAAGAAATGTTAACCAAAGTGATGGGTATGTTTAGTACAACTGGGCTCTACAGAGTATCAGTCACATGCAAGTCACAGATATTCTTAAATAATCTTTGTTTGCTTGTCTATTTTCAATTCCAAGGCTGCATCATTATTCTGTTATTGGAGTCTGCATATTTCTCAGAAATAGGAAAAATCTAATAATTTTCTACAAGTACTACATTTTCAGTACAGCCGAGCCACCCTGGGTGTTCATTAAAGTCACCAGGCAACATGGTGTGTCCTGATATTAATGGGACTCAATGTCAGCAGCTCTATAAAGCAAGTGTTGATACTGATCATAAATTATAAATGATAAAACACATAGGAATCTCTGGACATTTTACTGATGTAGCAGGAAATTGTTTATAAAACAGAGCTTCTGAAATTCAGTGTATGTTCTAAATAAAAGAAACTTCGTGTTTGAACTGGAAATCTAATGCTACGATAGTCAGTGTTCAAAATTCAAGAAGTAAAAACTCTCCCAATTGCTAAGGGTTGGTTAGATGGCATAGTGGGTATGAGAGCTTACTGCCATGCCTGAAGACCTGTTAAACTCCAACACCCCTATAGAGAAAAAAGACCAACTACTGCCAAGTTGTCTTCTGAATTCCATGTGTTCTGACACCACACACACACACACACACACACACACACACACACACACACACACATACACACACACAAAATAAAAGGCTAAAACCCTTAAAGACTAGAGAGATGATGACTGAGCTGCTAAGAGCATGGGTTGCTCTTCTAGAAGACCTGGGTTCAATTCCCAGTGTCTACACAGTAGCTTGGAAGCTCACAGTCACCTGTAATTTCAGTCCTAGAAAATCTGAAGCCCTTTTCTGATCCAAGAGGGGGCAAGATAAGCAAAGTGTGGTGCTGTATTGAATATTTAACAAAAATCAGCCTGAAATATCAGAGAATAGAATTACCTACAGTCAAGCCATGAAGGCCAGAGAATAGTGACTCACACCTTTAATCCCATTACTCAGGAGACAGAGATCTTTCTGGATTTCTGTGAGTTCAAGGCCTAACAGCCAAACAGTAGTAGCGCAAATCTTTAATCTAACTCCAGGATCATGATTCAGAGTTGAATGGGAAGTGAAACAGCTGCGTGGGAAAGATATTTAAGGCAGGAGAAGGCAGAGATTCATTAATCCTATAGAATTAACTAGTCAGGCTGAGGACCCTGTTCGGCCTGAGAAGCTGGCTGGGTGAGAATTGACTGCGGTCTGTTTCTTCTCTCTGATATTCCGGCTTTTCCCCAATATCTGGCTCTGGGTTTTTGTCATATGCTAATTAGAGTTCATGCAACAAAAGAGTATGCTCGTACACATAAAATTCAACAAATCTAAAAAATATTAATAAAAACTTTCAAACAATTACTGAATAATACCTTGTGTATGTGTCACTATTGTGAGAAGTGTGTATGTATGTGTGTGTGTGTGTGTGTGTGTGTGTGTGTGAGAGAGAGAGAGAGAGAGAGAGAGAGAGAGAGAGAGAGAATTGCATATGTGAGTATATTTCTGTAGTTAGCCTAGAGCCCTCTTCCAAAAAATCCCATTCTAAGTTAGTCTTATAAGCTACAGATGCATACAGTATATTTAACCAAGCTACGGTCACAATGTAGAAGCACCACAGTGTTGTGTTGTATGCAGTTTCCCTGAGCCCTTTTGGGCCCGGAGGTTTGGAACCTGCCCAGCCCAAGGCGGCTTTTGTCCCCTAAAGAAATGAATCAGATGCTTATATTACTTCATACTATTTGGCCCATGTCTCAAGCACATTACTAGCTAGCTCTTTCATCTTAATTCAACCCATTTCCATTAATCTACCCACCACGTGGCTCGCAACCCACGGCTCACCTGATCTCTTACATGTTTCTTCTTCCAGGGGACTGATGGAGAGTGACTTAACTCCACCCTTCTCCTACCTGCCTGCCCTCTGATTCTCCACCGACTTCTATGGTGCTGTGCATAGGCCAAAACAGTACTTTATTTACATCATACAAAGAACATTTCCACCACAGTGTTGTGTAGTGGCTGTCCCAACCGTGACTCTGGTTGACTCGAGCCTAGCCATGGCTTTTGTGTCTACCCAGAACACTGTGAGTATCACATAACATTTGAGCCTGGGGTAAGACAAAAGTCAGGGTGCAGTTGCTACTGAATGTGTAACATATTTGAAGCATTATAAAGTCGAGGTCTTCATTAAAACCATCATGCACTGATCTGTATTCATTAATTCCTCAAACCTGAATAGGCCCCAAATATGTTTAATATTATGGTTCTGAATTTGTATATAAATAACCTAATGCTCACGTCTAAGAATCTGTCTGATATTACACAGTTAGTAAGTGGATAAGCCAAAATTTTAACTACTATTTGGCTACTATAAGTAGCCTAAAGCCTTTTGCCAATAAAGACTGTGGCTTTTTTAATGCATTGAAAATTGTAAGTCAATATTATCTTACAGTGACATTTTGTTTAATGCTATGCCTACTTACATATGTAATGCTTTAGTCTTTCTAACAAATTTGCCAGTTATTTATAACAAACTGTGGTCTTGGTTAGCTAGATCTATGTGATGTACACGGTTCACACAGTGCTTGTGCAGACATTTCTGCTTTTTGAAAGCTGAGACCAAAGTCTTAGTATTGTGAACACCTACCAGCTAACTCCTAACCTAATATAAACACTCAGTAAAAGTGCTAAGTGAAGAGAGAAGGTAAATAAATCAACACTGAGTGAAGAAAATATCTGGTGGTTGACAGCAGGGTGAACACTGCGAAGGGATGGAGAGTGGGACGTGCCGCTAGCTCTCCCTTGTATTTGCTTCAGGGCATCTTTGTCTGCAAAGCTGCAGGCCCAGGGTCCCTCTCCTTGCTTGAACTGAGTTCAGTCAGCAGCTCAAGGGGCAGGAGAGTAGAAAGAAGTCAGAAATCAGAGAGGACCTCAGCAGGGAAGCTGCAGGGGCTAAGTCACACCCCTACCCTCAGGGGAGCTCAGGCAGCAGTGAGGGATCCAGGAAGGGATTGAGAGGAGGCAGGCAGTATGGGGGTCTCCACCTACTTTTCAAAGAACCAAGAAGTCAAACTGAAAGAAAAGAGGATTTAGCCTTCTCTTCTGCGGGTCTTCGGTCTTCCTTTGAACGTGACTTTAGAAAAGAAAAGGCAAGGTTGAAAGGGAACACAAAAGAAAGTCAGATGCATGCCTAGAGAGTTAAAGCCTGTTGGCAGATGTGGTGTGAATCAGTCAGTGCATATGGAAGGCCTACTCCTTAGGGGCTCTGGAAGCTGGCCTGCTGACACTGCTAATTGTCCCCAGGACAGCACTGAAAGGAAATTTAATGATCCCTCCTCTTCCTGCATGCCTGATTCATACTTGCACTTTCTTTCTGGAATACTGCCATTTGTCCCATTGCCACCACAATGCCCCCCTTCACATTCAGCATTTCCTGGGCACTGGAGTGCTGCTTCACCAGATAATACTCTGCCCACATACTCAACAGACATTTATTACATGCTCATCATGGGCCACTTTGGAATATGGTAATGAAAATATAGATTCAAGTTTCTGTAGTAAAGGGTCGTCCATTCTATTATAGCATATCATATATCAAATTATAATTGCGATACTGCATATTGCATATTTTATAAGCCTCTTATTGAACTATGAACTTTGTAATAAATAGGCATCATGTTGCTTGCATCCTTGAATTCCATCTTGCATAAACAGGGCATTTTGCACAGTGAACAGTATTTCTAAAACACATTTACACACAGTGAGAGAAAGAGAGAGGGGAGAGGAAGAGAGGAAGGGAGAGAGGGAGAGAGAGGGAGGGAGACAGGCAGGGAGAGAGGGAGAGAGAGGGAGGGAGAGGGAGGGAGACAGGCAGGGAGGGAGGGAGAGAGAGAAAAAAAATGTATAGTGCCACACAGAGAACTAGAATATTCTGCCTTTTTTTTTTCAGGAGTTTCAGAAAAATTATTTCACCTTTGTATTTGGCCTCATATTTAAACAATCTATTCTAGGCACAAGGGAACATATACAACTATGGCACAGGAAAGAATTCAGTGTCTGTTTCCAATGTAGTAAACACAACACAATAAGAATGTTAAAGCAATATTATGAATCTTCTATTTCACAGAGAGATGTTTATATAACAAGTTTAGGGGGTAAGGAGGTAGAGAGCATTCTGAAATCAGTGACTGCAACAGTTCAAACATTTTCTTGGGGAAACTAAGGAAGTGCCACAAAGCTTCTGCTCATTTTAAAATCTAATTTCAATTTGTAGTAACATCAATTAATGAAGTAATTCTTCGTGTGGCTTTAACTTCGCAAATACTCAAGTACCTCAATGAAAATCAGATTTCAATCATTAATCAGTTTATCTGAAATGTACAGTTCTGATTATGATGTACATAATAAGACAGTGTCCCAATAGCATATACTATCATTTAAATCAGGAAACAACAAAATTATTTCAATTACAAATCAGCAACTTCCTCCGGAGAAATGAGGTCATTTCTGAGAGCCTATCATTCTTTTCTCTTTTCCTGCTTTTTATTTCCTCTTTAATTCAGCGAATATTTATTTTTTATAAGCCTCAGAAAACTGCTTCTGAAAGCAGGCAAGGTATAAATAATAAATATTCTTTATAATTCGATTCCATACTCACCATAATCAGTTGACAACATTTCTTAAGTAGAATGATTTGTGGTGATGGTGAGCATCATGCTGGTGTCCTTTCACAGAAATCTAAAACTGACTCAGCCATCACCGAAGACTCCAGCTGGGGCTATTTCTATTCCCCTCTTTATGTCTGTCTAGGTTGGGTCAGGAGCTGAGATGTGAGGATCCCTCACTTGACTAGAGTGGTGGCACAGAGACAAGACAAGGTGGGAATAACAGAATGCAGCTCTAGACACACATTTTCAGGCAGGTTCTCATTGACCCAGTAAAGCAAACAGGACAAATATCTAGGGCTTCCTGTGATATCATCACATTCCAAAATATCATGTCACAAGTTATTCCTCAAAAGGGTTTTTGATTTGTTTGGCTTCAATCTGGGAGCTAGAAACTGAGTAGGAGACACTGAGGAAATCCTGCGAAAGGGCAAGCTCCTTAAACTCCTCAGGCATTGTAAGGCACCTGCTCCTGCAAAGGCCTCTGGGAAGAGCTCTTGTTACTGAAGGCAACATGTAACATCCACTGCAGACATTGGACTGGAATAAAAACTTCAGAGGATACCTGATTTGGCCTCACTAACAGTCTTAGCCTTCCTCAAGGAATCTCTCTACTTTACAGGGGCACTGCTATGTGCTAGTAACACCCATTGCCCAAGTCACTGTAGCTCTTTTCCTCAGTGCCCCAGGCAACAGACCTTACACATGCTATCTAGATCTCTAATCAGCAATAAATTCCATTCATTCTTAATGCTCATCTTTATTTCTATTAATGAAATGATGTTACAAAATTGAAGAAGAAAGACAGCAAACACATCAAGCCAAATCAGCTCTCTTCTGAATGGTGAGCTAGGAACTACACACTTGCAGCTTGTGTTCTTACAGCTCAGTATCAATCACTCCTGCCCTCCTACGCACAGCCACACACACTACTGTTGGGGCTAGGTGGGCACAGAAGACCCTGTGAGCATGAGGATTTGATGTGTAAAGCAAGTCTGGGGTGCTTCCAAAGCTTCCACCAAACCTCCCACCACGTCCTACCACACCCTACCACACCTCCCTCCATAGTGCCATGATGGCAAGTTGTGTTGCCTGCTTAACACTGCAATATGATAAAGGCTTATTGAAATTAAGTTTTGATCTCATATTTTCCTTCTCACTAATGGCATCATTTCCTTGCCAAAAGTGACATTTCAATATTCAAGTGCTGTGGTAATAAGAAAGACACATGAACTAAACTATTGCCTCTCAAAATATCCTTTATTTGAAAATATAAGTTTTAATTTTATTCAATGATGAGTTCTTACAACCCACAGATGTTGGGGAAGAAATGCCTGGATGGCTATGAGACCATGTGGAGTCACATGCACATCTGTATGTCTCTAGAGTCCATTGCTCTAATCAAAGTTTAAATGATTAAAAAGCATTAAGATTAATTTCAAGAGATGAGTGAGGATATAGACAATTACAATCTAATGATAAAAGTTAATTTACAAGAAGTAAATTAAGTAATCTGTAGACAGGTTCTCCAAACACATAAATTAATAGATACAAAAATACAACCTATGTCAGTTTTACCTCTAGATTACGAGCCAATAATTTATCACATGACAGGGAAGTATACCAAAACAAAGTAAAATTCTAGGTCAAAATTTTACTAGGTCACTCTATACCTTATTAAAAATATTTTATTAAACTAGTCTTGATATATGACAAATGCTAGATCTATAAAGTGTAAAGTTGGCTGCATGTATGTGAGAGTCAGAGAATGCACATGCATGTGTATATGGGATTGTGTGCATGCAGGTGCATGTGGAAACCAGGAGTTCCTTACTCAGTCATTTTCCACCTTATCTTTTATTGTATTATTACATGTACAGGCATTTTGCCTGCATTCATGTCTGTGCACCATGTACATGCCTAGTACCTGAGGAAGCCAGAAGAGGGTGCTAATTTTATGGAACTGGGGTTACAAACCCCAGTTGTTAGTCACCATGTGGGTGCTGGGAAGGGGACACTGGCCTTCCCGAAAATCAGCTAGTGTTCTTAAATGGTATTTCATCTCTCTATCTCCCCTCTGAACCTCAGCTTTTGAGACAGGATATCTCATTAAATTCAGTGCTCATGAATTGGCTAGACTGGCTGCCACTGTGTGTCCACCCCTCCCTTTCTAGCACTAAGATTATAGTACATATAACCATGCCAGCATATACTTAGGTGCAGGAATCTGAATTCCTGGCCTTCACTCCCCAGCCCGCTTCAGTTCTAACAGACATATACTCTTGTGAAGGCACTACTGTGAATATAACCAAAGCAAAGCATGTCCTTATTCCCTAGATGTCCTAAAAACCACTTGCTAATCAGTCCTTAAAGCCCCACCCAGATTAGTCTCCCATTTTACTATGTACATTTTCTAGGGCTTTCTAGAAATAGAATAAATAAAACTGTTTAGGTGACTACCAAAAAGATATGTCTAAATCTTAATCTTTAGAACCTTGGTACACCCCCGTATTTAGGATAAACTCATCATCACTGAAGCTCTAAGCAAGAGGTCCTATAGAGTGTCCATGTTAGAGGTGGCCAGGCCAGGGAGAATTGAGAGCAGAGGACAATGCTGAAACTAACCATAGCAATGGCCACCAGAGGCTGGCCAGGGAACAGAAGCCTCAGAGCTTCTTCAATATAACAATCCTCCAGAACTGTGAAGAAACTGAACACTACTGCTTCAAGATACTAAGGTTTTCATTTGTAGTTTATTTGTTTTTAAAGGCAGCCACAGAAAACTAATAAATCATCAGTTTTTTTTTCCTGAAAAATCTAAGAAACGCCATGACATTCAACTGTATGCCATTCACATCTGCTGATATTTTCTCCAACACCAGCACACTACTTTAGCTCAGAATATTTATCTTGAGATTCATCCTATCTGAAGTTTATATCCTGTTTACTGGTGACTGGTAGTATTTCTTTTCTTCTGGGGGGATAGGATTGAGACAGGGTCTTGTCAAGTATTCCTGGTAAGCAGTAGTATTTCAATAGGTGGCTATGTTAGAGTCTGTTTATCTATGCACCTACTGTTGGTGAACATTTGAATTCATGCTAGTTTCATACATTATCAATCAGGTAGCTATGACTACAGCATGCTTGCATTTCCCTATGTGGATACCTAGTTGTGAAATGACAAATTCATAAGTAGGGGTATGTTTAGCTAAGGACCTCACAAACCATTTTCATTGTAACCAGCAATGTTGCAGATTTTAAAAATTAATGCAAAACCCAACTGTTATAATGAATCTAGGGTATTTCTGTTCACACATGCCCTGTTGTCTTACATGTCTACAGCCTTGACATTGAATATAGGTGCTCACTTCACCCTCTGAATGTTATCACATACTGAGGGCCAGCTAACAGCAACTTGAGACTATCAACTCCTATAAACTTCAGTAGTTATACTGTACATATAAGCAATTTTCTTCTTATAGAAATGTAATGGTTAAATTGTGAAAACAAAAACAATTATTTCATACATCATTATTCCCCATGTAATTATCAAATCAAAATGCTTATATTATATTAAGATGTTTGATTTTATAAATAGTCATTTGAGTTGACTTGAGGTTCATAAAACATTGTTAAATGAAATGTGGGTTAAGATTAAGATGGGATTCCAGACATTTCTGCAGTAGCATCAACACATTGTTCCCTCTTGTGCTGTGTTTATGTGAAATGGCACTTTCAGCAGCACTGGCAGCCCAGTGTTTATTTTTTTTATGTAAAATAAAGTAGGTTTATCCATCTTATTGTGATTCAAGTTTGCTTTCACCTTTAATAAATGGTAAAATTACATGTGTTCTGAAGAACTGTTTTAAAATAAGTATCTTTATGACTTATTACCAGTGAATGTTTCACTTATATGCTTCTTTTACTTGGAGCTACTGGCAAGTGGAAGATTTTAAAAAATCACAATCTAAGAAAGAAAAGGCCACGATGTTGCTGCAGATGAGAAGTCAGAATAAGGATGCGGTTGTCATCCACCTGTCCGCTCTGACTTACAGATTGACAGCAACATCCACTGGGCCACCTGAGGGCCCTGTTTTTTGCGGTGCTACAGCAGCCAGTCCACTCTCAAGACCAGCAATGAAAAGTCAGTAAACAGACGATATGTAAATAGATGTCTAGCCAGTTTTATAAATTTAAACTATTTCATTGTAACTAATTCGGCACTCAGTATAGTTAAAACATCTATCTAATGCGTTTGTGGGGCCAGGGTGGAGTGTTAGGTTAGCATGTATGAAGATCTGGGTGGGGTGGGGTTGGGGAGGAGAACTTGCATCTTTCTTTCCTCTGACCATGTGCATCCCTGGGATTGAACTTAGGTCATGAGGCTTGGTTGCAAGTGTCAACCTGAGTCTGTGTTATCTTGGGCTTTCCTTTCTCTCTTTCTCTCTCTCCTTCTTCCTTCCTTTCTTTTTCCTTCTTTCTTTAAACAGTCTTTGCATCAGAACTGACTTTATTATTCAAATTCCCTTTTTCTCTTTAAAACTGAAACATTCCCTAAGTGCTGACTGACTTAGAACAAATTCCATGGCTACTGAACACAGATGTTCTTAAGTACCTAGAAGGTTATTCAGTAATATTTTCACTTTCTACTACTAATAAAAATCAAGGAAGCTGTAAAAATAGAAAAAGCCCTTTGGAACCATTGTTACCAGCGTCTTAAGTTGCATATGTTTTTTGTTTGCTAAAGAAAAAATTAACAAAACTAAGTCTTAAGCAACCAAAACCATTGCACAATTTTACCTTAACCACCTGAAGTAAATAATTGAAGCTCGTATCCCAAATAGTTAGGAGTTAATGATTGCCTTTTGCTTCCTATCAAAGCTGGCAGCTCTGTCTAAGATGATGTGTCACAAAGGAAGTGCACAATTTAATCCTTAACGCAAAGTTTCCCTTTTCTTCCTCTTATTACCAGGAGAGTGATGTTGACATGAGGATCAAACTGTTTGCCCTGGCTTGCCATCATGAATGTATAACAGAACAGGAGAAGCCTGCAGTTGAGCCCAGTTGCCTGGGCTTCTCACAAGCTCCTCTGTGCCAATTACAAGAGACTTTCATTTACATATAAATAGCTCAGAATTCCAACACAAATGTGCTTGAAAACTGAGAACCAAGTCCTTCAGAAAAACATGGACTAGGTGTATTTCAACTTAATTTTAAGGTGTTTGCAACGAGTATTTATTTAAGTAAATCAAGGAAAAGGAGTCAATTGTTATTATAGAAAGCAACATCTTTTTAAATTATTGAAAATATCTTCATATTGCTCTTCAAGATTCAGTCACGTTTTCTTTCAGAATACTGCTAGTGCTTTGTCAGAAAAAAAGTTTAAAGCTTTATATAGAATTGTGATATGATGTTGATATATATATATATGTGTGTGTGTGTGTTGTATTGTGTGTGTGTGTGTGTGAGAAATGGCTCTTAACCTAACTAGACTTACTAAAGCCATAAGTTAAAAAAATAAAAATAAAAGAATAGTTTTGTAGCATCATTATTCTGTGGAGCCCAGAGCAGTTTACCACACAACTGCCATGACAGGCTTAATGAAAGCCAGACAGAAAGCAGACTCTTGCTAGCAGCACCCAGTGGTACCAGGAAGGGCCTGTGAATATACACCATCCTGAGAGGAGCCAGCCGCTAAGGGAAAATACCTGACATTCCAAACATTCCCTTCCTGGGAAAAGGAAAGAGACAGTCTCCAGGTATACTGCTGATCTGCTGATCTACAGAAACAATCATTGCTAAATGTTTAAACATCCTTAGAATTCAAAGCAGCTAAGGAATTCTTAACAGGTACCCCTAGCTGGAGCTTGAACCATCATAAGTCTGTAACCCTGAAGAGACTCTGAAGCCCCTAGGGCCCTTCACCCAATAAAAATCATTGCCTGGCACTGCTCAGGGTCACTCCTACTCCATCAGTGTATCAGAGGAATGGAGTGACCCAAGCTAGCTTGTCAATAGACTCTTTGCTGTTGCATTAGACTAGTCTCTTGGTGATCTTTTTGGGGGTCTGGACTCTGGGCACAACAAGTCATCTTTCAGTATAATCTATTTGAAATCCTGTCTTACCACTAAGAACAACAATCAATAAGTGGGACCTCCTGAAACTGAGAAGTTTCTGTAAGGCCATGGACAAAGTCAATGAGACAAATTGAAAGCCTACAGAATGGGAAAAGATTTTTACCAACCACACAAGTGACAGAGGATTGATCTCTAAAATATATAGGGAACTCAAAAAACTAGAGCCCAAAACCTTTAAAAACCGAACTAAAAAAATGTGGTTCAGAACTAAAAAGGGACTTCTCAGCGGAAGAATTAAAAATGGCTGAAAGGCACATGAAAAAGTGCTCAACATCTTTAGACATCAGAAATGCAAATCCAAAGAACTTTGAGATACACCTGTCAGAATGGCCAAGATTAAAAACACGATGACAGTCTATGCTGGAAAGGATGTGAAGCAAGGGGAACACTCCTCCATTGTTGATGGGAGTGTAAGCTTGTTCAGCCACTTTGGAATGCAGTATGGCAGTTTCTCAGAAAACTGGGAATTAATCTCCCAAAGGATCCAGCTATACCACTCTTAGCCATATACCTTAAAAAAATGCACATTCACACCCCAAAAGCATTAGCTGAACTATGTTCATAGCAGCATTATATAGTAAGAACCTGGAAACAACTTAGATGCCCCTCAACTAAAGAATGGATTAACAAACTGTGGAACATCTACACAATGGAGTATTACTCAGCAGTAAGAAAAAATGATACCCTAAAATTTGCAGGCAAGTAGATTGATATGGAGAATATTCTCTTGAGTGAGGTATCACAATCCCAGAAAGAAAAGCAGGGGATGTATTTACTCATTAGTGGGCTTTAAAAAAATATTAAGTGAGAGAGATGTCATTGTACATAAGAACTCAAGACCAGAACATAGCTAAATGATACAATGCTTCACTTCTGCATTGATGGCTTCTGGCAGAGGAGTGGGTAAGGAAAGGCTTGTTTTCTTTAAGGATCTGGACACAGGGAGTTTAGTTATGCTCCAGTAAGCAAATGAGCAGCATGAATGGGCAGTTTTGTAAATAGGGAGATCATAAGAGTGGGCATGATACTGAGATGTCTGATATCTAAGTTTGATGGGATGCATTATGTAAAAACACCAAATAAATATATTTATATGAAAAAAATCTAAAAAAAGAAAAGGAAAAAGAAATACTATGATTAATATCAAGGTTTCACTGGCTTTGTAACTTTTAAAGGCTTGCTTTATTTTTTTATGTTTTAAGTAATAATATGATATGTATTTGTCTTAATTTTTTAAGTTATTGTACAATTTGGCTGTAAGTTCATATTTTCTTGTGTTTATTTTTGTTATTGCTGTTTTTATTTTTAGTATGGAGTATTTTATTAGTATTTTAAGTATTTCAAGGCTACAAAGTATGCATTTATTAAAATCATTCATCGAATTTAGGTTTAGTTTTGCTATCTAAAACTCACTTTTTTCCAGATTCTTCAATTTATTGAAACAAATCTATAATGTATGTCCTTATGATTTTTGAGAATATCATTCATATCTGTTATAATGTTTATGTTTCAGTTCCTACTTTTATTGAAGTAGGTCTTCCTTTTTTTTTTTTGTTTAGTTTGGTTAAAAATTTGCCATTTGTGTTTAATCCTTAATAAATAAATAAATAAATAAAATGAAGAAAGGTTAATAAAAAAAGAGAAATCCTGTCTTACTTGGTTTCCAACTCAAGGTCATTCTGAGGTGATTGTAACATTGTTGCACTCTATGGCTTCTTCTTCAAATCATAAAACTTTATTCATTTAGATTTACCAAGATGCAATGAGTTCCCACCATTCTCTATGGCAAATACAAAGTGAAAGTTTTTTTTCTTCTTTGGCAAAATATATGAATGCCATCAAATTACAAGGAAGTATTTTTTTTTTTTTTTGATAGGAAAAACACTACAACTTTGTGGAGCTTCATCCCTGGCTGAATCTTGATTCCCGCAGCTATAAAATGGTATTTGGGGATAATTTCTAAGGTTCCATATGCATTTTCTTCTAAAGCACTTTTATTAACATATAACTCGCACACCATATAATTCACCCATTTAAAGTACATAATTCAACAGCTTCTCATACACTCCATTAAAAAAGAAGTTTTTATTGATTTTCAAATTTCACATTATGCAACTTAATCCCATTCATCTCCTGTCCCTTTGTATCTACTCTCTGACCTTGCAGGTCCCTCTTGCAAAAATTTGTTCTATGGCTCTTAAGAGCCATTTCTACTTCCAGTTGATCTGACAGATAACATAAACCCATCTAAAAGGAAAGCAACACTGGTAGATACAACCAGGGACTGTGACTTCTGCTTCACCTTGAAGAACCAGAGAACCACCTCTATTTTTGAGCAAAAGTTCCCAGCTTTGAGACAAGCCTGAGGTCTGAATAGAAACAAAGGTCAAACAGGTGAGGTAATAACTGCTAATTATCCATGGAATGTCTCAGGACCAGAGATAGCCCAAAAAGACCCAACCCTGGAGGTAGTCAAAGAAAGGGCTTGGCAAACAGCCAGCTAAGATAACAGAGGAAGTCTAAGAATCTCCCCAAAATACAAGGTAATCAGAATTGTATCTATATTAAAAAACCCCATTTGTTGTATAACCTTGTGATATTTGCCTTTAAAAACCCAGCTAGCAAAGGGGTGGCACCTCCTCCGACCACTGCCACACCTGTGTGCCCCAGTGAGGTCCTTGTCGAGTGCAATTCATAGTTTTCAATAAACTTTGTTTTTGTTTTTGCATTTCTTAGAATTTGTGTCTCTGGTGGTCTATTTGGGGGCCTCTTGATCCAGGGCACAACAACCTGAAGGTAGCAGCTGATACACAGAGTAAAAAGGGCTGATTTTGTTCTATGCTAGTGCATGAAAATAATATTGGTGGTATTTCCCAGATTTAAAAAGAAAACCAGTTAAACTTCTTACAAACTAAAGTTTTATGGAGAAGAGGGAAGGGGGGAGGAAGAAAAGAGGGAGATGGAGAAAAAGAGAGGGAAGAGGGGAATGAAAAATTGATAGTGGGTATTGTGTGAATGAAACAAAGCGTATTCTGCCACAGCAAAGGCCCTAGTGAACATCCTTGGCCGGGGGGCATTCTGGATCAGCCCTTTATAGAACCCCAGCTGACCCACAGGTATCTCCAGAGGACCAGCAAAAATAACTGCTAGGCCAAGGCTGATCTCCAGTTATTAAACCCTGCAATGAGAGAAAGTCTCACACTCCTTCCCTGTGTTGTGCAGTATTCACACAGAAGCTGTGATGAGCTCAGTGGACAAAAGAATCCTAAATTTGTGCTTTACACTGCAGAACAAACTCCAAGTAGGAAATGATCTTAATCCAAAAATCAAACACAATTTTTTCCTCCTTTCTTTCTTTCTTTCTTTCTTTCTTTCTTTTTGGCTTTTCTAGACAGAGTTTCTCTGTGTAACAGTCATGACCATCTTCAAATTTACTTTTAAACAAGGCTGGCCTTCAGCTCAAAGAAATCCATTTGCCTCTGCCTCTCAAGTGCTGGGATTAAAGGTGTTTGTCACTCCTTACAAATAAGACATTATTATTTTCAGCAAACAAGTTTGATGACTTAAAAAAGTACAGGAGGGAAAATGATGTCTGAAAACAAAGCAAAATATTTGATAATGAGGTCCAAAAACAATGGGTAAGTGTATCAAATATTTTATAGGATACATTTTTCTTTTAGTATAAAGTTTAACAAATAGCAGACAATTATCTTGAAAAAAGAAGTATAGCATAACTAATTGTTATGAATGTTTGAAAAGGAGCCACAAAGTCAGCCATATTTGACTCTTGAGCCTTAGTCAAAGCTTTGTGAAGTGAAATCGAATCAAACTGTTTTAAGTAGCTTAAGAACATTTATGCCAAACACAGTGTCAACAATAAATTTCAAATTCTTACTTATCTTGTGCCTCTTTCTTTGAACTCTACCACATTACTCTATCTCCCATTGGTCTATACAAATACAAAACAAAAACAAAACACAGATTTTATAGGCAAAAAAGAAAAGTCTCCATGTTGATCATTACATTTTAATGTTCTTGATAATTTCCATCCTAAGCAAAAAGAAGAGCAAAACTGTTTATGAATTCTGCTGTTGTGTGAAGAGAGTAAACTTAGTTCAAGAAACCCCATTTTTAGTCATTTTGTATTATAAAGGTAAAATAAAATTTCACATTCCTGGAAGGGGTTTGCACAGTTCCAAGAAAGAATAAGCTAAGCACTATCTAAGGACATCTGGATGATCCAACCCTAAGGCAGTAAAAGGACTACCCATCCAGGTGGGGTCCAGGAATGTTAAACTGTGGAAAGTCCCTAAACTCGAGCCAATCAGCAGCACACTTGCTCCCTTGTCCCCCAAGTAACCCTGACTTGTGGTTTTTGTCTTTAAAAAGCTTGTGGAACTTATGGTGACCAGCTCTTCCTTGCCCAAATATGTCTGGTGCATGGAGCAAGGTCCCTACCTGGCTTGTATAGTGCTGACAATAAACCTTGCTGTTGCGTTTCTGACATCTGTCTTCGGTGGTCTCTCTGCGGGTTGAGCTTTGGGCAGAACACTGTGCATAGATGTGTTGTGTGTGCATGATGATGTATATGTGTGCAGTGCAAGACACTTGTATCTTCCTCTATCACCCCTGCCTTACAACCTTGATCAGGGTCCTACTGAACCCAAAGAACAGCTTGCTGTTTTCGCTAAGCTGGCTCTGGCTGCAGGGCTAAGTTACAGATAGGCATGACTGCTAGAGATCTGAACTCAGGTCTTCATGTTTACAAAGCATGCATTCTTACCCAAAGAGCCAAGCTTCCAGTTCCTGATGAGATTTTTATGTAATATTAAGAACAATCATTGACTGCAATGTAGTGATATGACTGTCTGTGAAAACACTTACTAAATTAGAGAGTAAAGAGTGACTTTGAGGAAACAAAAACACCTACATTGTATTTCAGTATGAGCTTTCTTGTCTGAAAAGTAGACTTCCTAATAAGCTGTAGATGTTGCCCAAAGCACCAAGCTTCACTTTGGTATTCTACGATTTTGTTTGCTAAGGAATCTTACATATTAAAAAGGAATAAATGGCATGTATCCAAATTTTAAATGATTGAGTTTAGGATGGGAAAAAATGAGCAGGGTTGTAAAAACAAAGCTGTAAAAGAAGTGTTTTTGTTTGTTGGTTTTTTAGATATCACTGGAAACTATTAAAACTTGCCTTGGGCTTAGTTAACTATGACACAGTACATTGATTAAAATGATACAGTCCCTACATTTAATACCACCAGTCACTCGGCAAGATCACTATTTAAAACAAAGACAAATATATTCAGGCCTAAGTATTTTAAAGTATATAAATATGCTTTCCTAAATTGTTGAAGTTACCCAGGTATTGTGATCAAATAGCTATCCATTTCATGATTTCTCAGTAGATCTAAACCCATGGTGTTGATTTAGGTCAGTAGTATTATCTAGGAAGGTATCAACTTCCTAATCTTCAAGGGTTTAGGGTGGCAGGAAGGTCAAGCAGAGAGTGTCAGCAGGGAACTGAGAGGAGCATGCCACCACCCTGCTCTCAACTCCTCCAAGGAGCCAGATTCTCCCTGAAACAGGAAAGGTCAAGTGACATATTTACATCAGGCTATTAGTCAGCCACAGACAAAATACAGCACTTTCCCCTGTGCCAGGTGGCTTTGCCATGGGAATGAAGTCCTTTCTGGGATGTGTTTTATCTTAGGAACCGCAGGTATATTTGAAGTTATCCATACTCAGCAAATAACCAAGATGCCTAGTCCCATACAAATGACCCAAGATCACTTTTGCTTTTTTCCCAGGAAACAAAAGCTACGTGTGAATTTTAGTCTATAACACTGGAAAAAGAGAAAATGTCAGGTACACTCAGCAAATATGTATTCAGAATATTTGAATCTCCTGCCCATTACTTTTCCCTCCAGTTATAATTATAATTTTAGTCACTACAAATCAGTGTCATATTTCTGAAGCCACTGAAGGAGAGAACATGATATTCTTGATTCAAAGAAAAAAGAAAAGCTCACTGTTAGTCAAAAAGAAAACCTTTAAAGATTATTGACAGCATAAGTGGTTCCTGGTGGGACTTCAGGCTGGGTCACACAGGACTGTGGAAAGGGAACAAAAAGACAGTCACTCCAAGAATACTGTGACAGAATCACAGCCACACAAGCCCCAACACCCAGGCTACTAGAACTGCACCTTTGCCTAACAACACACTCCTTACACAAAGCTGAACTACTCAGGAGGAGTCCTGGATCCTGCCCAGCAGGCTCAGAGGAGGAGTTAAGTTCAGGACTGGATTTACTGCATCTAATCACCAAGAGAAAATTAGATGATGGAGGTAATTAGCTTTTATCAGTCCCTTTCTATGCCCTCTCAACCTTCTAAAAGGAAAAGAAATAACTGGGAAGGGGACACAACCTGTGTTCAAAAATGAGCTACTATTATTTTTCCTTTTGTTACATTTTTTTTCTATTTTTCTCATAATACTTAGCTGTATTAAAGTTTTTCTTCTTTCATGAGAAAGTGGTACGGTGAAAGGGATTTCTCTGTAGAAATTACAGGCAACACCAATTCTGAATTACTGAAACAGCTTTGTAGTTTCTAAGGACATCTCATTGAGTGGCTGTTGCTGATGCTCCAGCCCAGCATCACCTGGGGCACAGGGCTGTCCTGCTGAAACACTCAGGGGTGACAGAAGTGCATTGGCTTCCTAATATCAGTAAAGGTGATTGCTTCCACTTATTTTGGTTTTATTTACTATATTGTCAGACAAATATATATATATATATATATATAGAGAGAGAGAGAGAGAGAGAACAGCTCTCTCTCTCTCTCTCTCTCTCTCTCTCTCTCTCTCTCACACACACACACACACACACACACACACACACACACTGTACCATCAGGTACTTGGGTGATGTGGAGAGGGCCAGGTTTATCACTGCTGGAGAGGTTAGAAGAAACCAAGGAAAGATGATCAAAACCATTCACAAGTGACAAAATTGAGTAGAAAATGGTATAACATCCCTCAAAATAAATAGTAATCAATGCCTATTTTTTCTTTGTTGTTAAATGAAGAGGTCTTTAAGAAATCACTTCTTCATAACAGTGACTGTACCTAGTACCAGGTGTCCAAAAAGATCCCAGTGTCTACAAAATTGGCTGATGTGAGGACAAAGCGAGGAAGCAGAAAGGATGAGAATGGAACATTTTTCAGTACTAAACGTTAAAATGCTGTGAGAAGGAAGTAGTGGCAGTGGAGAAGAAACCCTATAGTAATGTGAACATCAAAAGGACATAAAATCACCCTAAAAGCACACTTAGGCACTAAATCAAAAAAAATTGGAGCAGCAAAATTAATCACTATTGGACAATAAATAAATGTTCACATGTCTAAATATTAATGTAGCATATAAACATGCAAACTTCCCAAGCAGAATTGAAATTATGTTGATATTCTGCACTCCAAAAGAAGGAGAACTGTTCATTCCTTAGGTGTGCATTGCTTACTGTGACTAAACGCCAAGGAACACAGCACAGAAAGGAGAGAAGGGTAGGTCACAAGGCCTGGCCAATTTCACCTCAACTGAGTGATCAACATCCTCGCTAACTGTGGAAAGTCCCATCGATACTATGCACCTGTAAAAGGACAACTTCTATGGATTTCCTCAAACTAAATACAAAACCAAACAAACAAAAAGCACTCTGTAACTCCATTCTAAACACAAGAAAATATTCAATATACTGTCATTCTACTAAGTCCATATACACAAGCAGACACATCTTTGTGACATGTCTTACTCTTTCTCTGGAAAGCAGAAGGGAAAAAACAAAACAAAATAGGAAACCATAAAAAAAAAAAAAAGTGGAAGAGAGATAAGAAGAAAGAAAGGGGCCTGGGGAAGAATACATAAAGCTTCATGCGAGAAAAGCTAAAAAGTTCAGATGAAACAAACTGAAGATCTACATGAAAGGGAATATATTTCCTGTTCATAGATAGGCAGACTCAAGACTGCCCAGGAGTAAGTTTTTCTTCAAATTTGATCTGTTGACCAAATTCAATCTTCAACACAGAAACCTGTTCTATAGATATCAACAAGCTGATTCTAAAGTTCATGTGGGAAGGAAAGGGGATCAAAAATAGGCAACGCAGTGTTGAAGAATAACAGTCCACAAACTTGCAGTACCACAACTCAGCTATTAACATGAAGCTTTGGTATTTATACAAAGGGACAAATAGCTAGAATAGAGCCTGGAAATATACATAAATAAATCACTAATCAATGGCACGCAAGGGCAACTCAATAAAGTAAGAATAGTCTTTTCAACACAGGACATTAGGTATCTACTTAATTTCAAACAATTCTAGAAAAAGAAAGTTTACAAAACTGTCTTGGCTAGTTTTATGTCAACTTGACACAAGCTAAAGTCCCTAAGACTGGTGTACAGGGGAACCTGTGTAGTATTTTCTCAGTTAGTGACTGGTGGGGTAGGGCCCATTGTGGGTGTCATACTGGTAGTTCTGGGTTCTATAAGAAAGCAGGCTGAGAACTGGAGAAATGGCTCAGAGTTAAGAGCACTGGCTATTCTTCCAGAGGTCCTGAGTTCAATTCCCAGCAACAACATGGTGGCTCACAACCATCTGTAATGAGATATGGCACCCATTTCTGGCCTGCAGGTATACTTGCAGTCAGAACACTATATATAAAAGAAAAGAGAGAGAGAGAGAGAGAGAGAGAGAGAATGTCCATCTTTGTTAGTGACACTGCAATGTGGTACAGCCACTCCGAAGACAGTTTGTTCCAAAGTCAATTACAAAATCAAGCATATTCTTACCACCAGCTGTGATCTGTGGTATTTACTTAATTTATGTTCATACAAGAACCTGCACAAAATATTTATAGCAGCCTTCGTCAGGTGCCTATCTTTCAATAGGCATCTATGGTACATTCCTAAGAACAATATTAACAATACTCCTAAGAATAATAATAATAAATTGTGGTACATTCCTAAGAGCAATTACTCAGCAACAAATACAAACATAAAGAATAATTTAAAATGTGCTATTGAGCTATGAAGAGATATAGAGGGGCCATCAATGCATATTGCTAGGTAAAGCATGACATCCAGAAAAGGCCAAACCACATGATTCTAATGTAAAATCTGATTGTGAAAAAGACAAAACTATGAAAAAAAATCTTATCTTAGTTATCAATGATTAGAAGATGTAAACATGGCAGTCAGTAGAAGTCTTTGTGCTGATGACACACGCCGTAATGCTGCACAGTGAGTCAATCCCTTGTGATATTGTAATGGCAGATGTATACATAGATCTCTGAAAACTCAGAGAATTTATAACAATGATAATTGAGAGAAAATTATAAATTATAGCAAATAATGATGTTTATTGTTGAGCCACCAATTCAGACACATGTATCATGTTAACAGAATTTATTGACCATGGAAATACTGAATGGGTGGAGGAGGAAAGCCTATATGAGCAAAAACTAAGTTCCACTGTATTATTTAAAATGTAATACTATTCTAAAAATAAAGCTATATATCTCAAAAAAATCTTGTGCCCATAATTATGTAAAAGGCAATAAAATGTAAAATCTATTACATTGCATGATATAAATAAGAAATATTTAAAAAACTTAACACATAGAATCATTTACAATGGGACTAATTTGAAAGAATTTCAAAGAGTAAAAATTTGAGTGGGATCTTGGGAGGTTGTATCTAGAAAAGAAAAGAATCACTAACTCTAATATGAAATCTGCTTGAAACAAAATTAAATTACTTTTCTTTCTTTGTGTTGCTAGAGACTGAACCCAGGGCCTTGTACATTCCAGAAAATGTCCACCACTGAATTAAATTACAACCTCCACTTTCCTTTCAATATGACTCCAACCTATAGGATACTATTTTGATAGCTGTGACTCATTTTATGGCACAAATTACTTTTAATAAAAGTACCACAACTACTTTTAATAAAAAGGTCAGTTTTGATAAAGTCATATTGAGCATATGACTATGCAGATGCACATAGTTTAGGAGCAATCATAGTGTTTCTCTATTATATAAAGTAACTATATAAGCTATATAAATTAACTTGTCTATTTTAGATGTTCTAATTCATATGTCCTATTACATTACATTACCTGTGGATTATTTGTCAAGTATAATTAGACATGTGGATATCTGACCATCAACTTTTCCAGGAAAAGACAGTAGTAGAAAATAAGGAGAATATTCACCAATGAAATATGACTTGCACACAGCTTGGTCAAATACATCAGAAATAATATTTTTATAAATTTATGAATAGAAATATAGGGTGTACATACTCTACAATTTTGATAACTGGGTATTGGGTAGAACCTCCAGTACATTTTTAAAAGCCAAAGGACCAGAAAGTCTGCTGTGATAGTGTCTTCTATATAACAGTGAAACTAAACCAATGAAATCTCAAAATAGAGATGTCTAAAGGGGGCCTGAACAAGGGTAACATCAGCAGGCATGCTGATGTGTATTGGGGAACTCTCATAGGCCACATGCCCAGCAGAAGACATTAATAACTGATGAGAGATAGGAAATTAGTTTTTCTAAGGAACAGACCTCCTAATTGATTATCTAATGCTAAGTGGTCAGCCATAAAACATATACAAGCGTTTGCCCAACACAATATGTGTTTAGCCAGTTATATTTATATATACTGTATAAAATAATATGTATTAAAAGAGGCCATGGAAATGAAGGAAGCAGAGTATGTGTGTCAATGAAGAGGTTGGAGGAAGGAGAAACTGATTTAAGTAGAGTACATGTGTATAAAATTTCAAAATAAATTAAAAGAGGCAGTTTGATAGTAATATAAAGATTAACAAAACAAAATAAATATAACTCAGAAATAAATATATATATGCATTAATGTATACTTTTTAAATCTTTCAAGCTAGTTGTCTAGAGAAATGATAATCTTCACAGTACTGAAGGCTAGAAAAATGATTATATGTGCAAAAAAAAAAAGATCCTCAATTAAAAAAAAATGCTGTAAAATTTAACTTAAAATAATCACAGGCTTAAATGCAAAGTCCAGAAACACAAAAATAGAAGATCTGTTAGAGAAAAATTTTTGTTAGTTAATGTTTCTTAGATAGGACATCAAAAGCCCAAATCCCCGGAAAAGAAGCAAGCAGTGCACTGTACTTCATTCACATGCAAACACTGGTTTCTTTGAAAACTAGTTAAGAAAATTAGAAGTTAAGAAGCTAAAAATAATTCTGAGACACATAGCTGATAAAGATGTGCAATTAGAACATACAAAGTAAGAACTCTATATAACAAGAATACTAAAAAAAAAGTATATATTAAATGAGCAAAGCATTTAAATAGAAATCTTGCAAAGAATCTCCACAATAGACAGTAAGCACAACAAAAGAAAGTTCTCTTAAGGAAGGGCAACATTAAATCATATTAGTGACATACATGCAAGCATTAAAATAACAGACCAGAGCGAACAGTTGAAAGGTTTGAATAGCAATTGGAACTCTTGTGCATAATTGATGAAGCTGTAAAGCAATACAACTACGTAGGACTTGCAATTCTTGTCAATTAATGTCAGACTCAGCAGTTGTATTCCTAAGTACTATACATTGGGAACATAGATACCATATGCTAATATCTATAGGATTATTATCTATAATCACTCCAAATTATAAATAACCAAAGGTCCATTGATAGTTTAAGACATAACAAAAGCTGCATATCACTACTATAGACTACTACTAAAAATAAAAGAAAATTATAGACGATGCAATAACATGGATAATCCCAAAAGGTATTAATTCAATGAAAGTAGGTATCCTGACATGGTGGAAATTCTAGATACTCAAGAGGTTGAGGCAGTAGGATGGTTTGAGTTCGGGAGTTCTGGGGTGCAGTGTGCTCTACCAATTAGGTATCCACAATAAGTTTCAGCAATATCTTTTAGACTATGGATGAACAGATTGTCTAAGGAGGAGTTAAACAGCCCAAATCAGAACATATCGTTCATTGCAGATCCCGTGCACATAGAGTGATTCTACAACCATTTTATTAGCACTGTCAATAAAAGATACTAAAAATAGGTCAAGAAGGGAGGCACATGGAATTCATATTTATTAATACAAAGTGCAAAACACAGTGAAAGCAGATGTATCAGTGGTTGCAGAGATGAGAAAGGGGTAATGGCGAAAAAACTTATCTTAAGAAGGGAGAGTGTAGGAGTTAGAAGGGGGCTTTTCATGTTGGTTTTGTAGTAACTTGTATAACTATACATTTCAAAAAGTTCATTTTGGCATAAGTAAATTGTATTTCATGAATGAAAAGATAAAAGGTGAATATGGTATCTAGGGAATTAATATTTGAGTTAGTAATTTCATATTCAGTTTTGTGCAGCACACGTGATATATGTGTTGAACCTTAAAGGTGATTATCACTCAAGCAAGTGAATCCTTCTAGCTGAGCCAAAGGAAGGTTTACTTCATAACCCTCTTCCTATGTGTTTATGTATGCATCCTTTCACCTTCACACCTGGACCAGCTTTTCATCTAATGTTGTTTCATCTCAACAGCTGAATATTCTTACATACCACATTAGTTCATGACATACTCCATCTATGAACTTGATAAAATCCCCCCTTCACATTTAGATACAACTCATCATTCATCCTGTCAGTCAGGTTTTAATATGAAACTTTCAGTGCTAAAAATGTATAAGGTCAGGAAAATGAAGAGGACCAAGTCACCCCGGGAACAACATAGCGAGACAGTAAGTATAAGAGAAGGTGTGACCTTATAAGAGCATCAACCTCAAACCAACTATTTAGGTATTTTACTAATGTTAGCGAATATTTCCTTTCACTGTGGCAGGCATTAGTGATCATTCACCATATTCTCTAAATAGGAACAGTATTATTAGATCAAACTAACACAAGTTCAATTCATCTTTATAGTTATTCTGTATCCAAACATAAAGAAAGAAACAAAGGGTAGAATGACAGAAAGAAAAAGAGGGAGAAGTGTATGGGTGAGAGAAATGGACTGCAGAGAAAGCACTATTCTGCCAACAGGCAATATTCAAGATAGAAATTTGTGTCACAACCATTTACTGTTCTGTGGTTTAAGACCAGTAATTTCTATACAACAGTTAGAAAGAACACGGGCTGTGCAATACTTGACATTTATCTGAGTGGTAGTAAATTATATCTGATCCTCTGAGAAGCTTAGCTACTTCCAATCATAACCTAGAATAACAAGATAGTACTATAGGAGCAAACCATATCCCACCACTAAAACCTCAGGTTTAATAGGGGGCCAATAAATAATATAAAAGGAAAACAAAGGTGACAGATAATTAATTCAAGTTTATTAAATAACACATAGAAAATTTATTCATGTATGCAGCATGTAGTTCATTGCAGATCCTGTGCACATAGAGTGATTCTACAACCATTTTATTAGCACTGTCAATAAAAGTTATTAAAAATAGACAGAGGACATTGATACAGAATCAAAGGAACCTCCATTCCAAAAGGTCAATTTTCCCAAGTCTAGGAAAATGTTGTTTTATTTATAACTACTGTAAATGTTCATAGTGTACATAAAACTTGTATATAACTTTGACCACTTAAAGGTGTAATGTGGATTCCCCAACATTCAAGGGGCAAGGAGAACATGCTACCAGTTTAACCTAGACATGTCCTTCGACACAAACCTACATCCAGTAAACTAATGTGAAGCAAGAAACAGACACAACACATGACTCTAAATAAAAATGTAGAAATATGAGTTAGTCATAGATGGCTTCACAGGTGAGGAGGCTATCTGGTTAAAATGAGGTCTTCTATAATGAAATAAAGCAATAAACAGTAACTGTTTCATGATATGACAGTAGTCAAACACACAGGTGATCATGCAGCCAAAGAGAATTCCTGCCTCAGAGAATTAAATATATAGTGACATTACTACTAATGGCGGTAAGAATTCTGAGAATCATGGGTACACATTATGATTGGGCAATTGAAAATTACTAACTTTCCTCTTATATCAGCAAAAGGGAAGAGACAGAATTTTATATTTAGTAGGTAAAATATTTTATGTTGTATATAAACATAATATATCACATGACATATAATATACATACATATATAAATATTTAATGCATCTTCATCAGAAAACCTATACCTATTTGTATCCATCAACACAGCTGTTAGCCCTTGTCCTATATTCAATCATTTGATTTGTAAGGAGCTCCTCATTCCAGCAAGCTGTTCTTCTGGCTTCAGTTTCTCAATTGGGAAAAGAAAATGATAACAGTTTACCTTTTCAGATTGATGTGAAGGTCAATTTAATAACAATAAAGTGCTTTTAAAAAGGTTTAGCACACAGAAGTTTGGAAACTCTCATTCATTATTATGACTGGGCTTCATTTTAATCACTTATCTTATTTTTGCCTCTTATCTACCAACCTAAATCAAGAAATAAGAAATTTCAGAACAAGAAAATACCAGGACAAATACAGAAAAGACAAATTTCTAGACTGTTTACTGATTGCTCTTTATAATGCTATTCCTGTAAGGATTCCTGGCATTCCACTTAGCTGAACCAACTCTGCTCAGGTGGGGTGCACCTTGTACGGAGGCACGCCACTGGGCATGGCTGTGTAAACCCTAACCCTAACCCGAACCCTAACCCTGTGGCACTGGCACTGTGTATGGAAGCTCCTCCCTGGAAGCACGATGCATACAGCACACAGAGGCATGCCCTAAACATGACTACGAATATTCGTATACACCCCTTCTCTTAAAAGAGACCCGCACATGTTCAGGGCCTCTCTCTGTCTCCTGCTCCTCTGCTTCTGCACCCGCCTGGGAACTCTCTCTTAAATAAACTCTCCTGTGGCCTTGGTAGTGTGTATCTGCTTTCATGAGAAACTAACAATTCCTTTAGGGTCAAGGTTGACCTTTTTCCAAAGGTCTTCCTCTGCATGAAGTAGGCTGGCTAACCTGGGAACTGCCATGAGCTACACTCTGGTCCAGCTCTACAAGATACAACAAATGAGTCCAGATGAGTTCCTTTCCTCTGGGGCGTCAGCATATTTCTCCCTAATCTAATGAGTTTTATTTCAGGCATACAAACAACGCTTTTTGCATGTCTAATATGCTAACTTAAAAAATGCTTTTGTGATATTTAATGTATTTATAGCCATGATGAATTTGGAGTTTTGACACTAAACTTTATCTCAGGCTTAAGTGAGTGCTTAGTGGTAAAGAGATTTGCCTTCAAGCCTGACAACCTAAATTCAGTCTCCAAGACTCACTTAGTGAAGAGGAAAACTGACTCCACCATGTTCTCTGACCTCCATCTATGTGCCATTAGGCAATACACATTCACAAAATACACACACAAACACACACACACACATAAACACACACACTACAAAGTTAAAAACAATCTTTTTAACTTTACCTCTAGACAGAAAACGTAATAACAAGCACTAGGATCCACAAGGGCAGGCTCTTTATTCTCTCCTTTACTCATACAGAAATTTCATGACTAGGGGTAAAATTCAGTAAGTGAATAGTAAAGCATTAATAAAGCCATAAAGCTCCCAGAAGAATAATGAATTTTATTGATGTTAACATGTTTAAAATACTACTTGAATAGAAAGCTATTCAATTTCATCATGTCTTCTTACAGACCTGATGACTTTAATTCTATAGCTTCAGATGAGTGACTAAGAGACTCACATACTGAGAATTGGTGTTACTTGTGTTCCTAATGAGCTCATTCAGATTCTAAACCTAACCATGACATCAGACGATACCACCATGAGAGAGTTTTGCAATTAACAGGAATGATTTTTATTTATGAATGTTTTCAAGTGATGTGTTTTGCAACAGCGTAAGTATGCACATGAACTAAATGTCAAGGATCAATAATGAGAAGCCAGCATAGCTGAACAGATATCTTGCTTTTTAGCTTAGTGACACTGCTATATTGAATCACTCAGATTGAAAATAAAAATTTTACAAGGAAAACTTAATTAACATTTTGTCATCATTACCCTGTTCTGCTATAAACTGGCTTTCTTCATCAAGCTGTTAGATGTTTCAATATTTAAATGCTTAACATGTCCTTAAACTACCATACACAGTAGGGAACATTAATCTGAAGATTCATGCTTTCAAGTTTACAGAGGTCTGAAGGTTTTCAAGACAGTTGTAAAAACTTACTTTAGAGCTTCTGAAGTGAGGTTTCAAAAATTCTGAAATCTGCTAAGCAGTGTTGGCACACACCTTTAATTCCAGCACTGGGGAGGCAGAGACATGTAGATCTCTGTGAGTCTACAGAGTGAGTTCCAGGACAGGGACTCCAAAGCTACAGAGAAACCCTGTCTTGAAAAACGAAAGCAAACAAACAAAAACCTAGAAATCAGTCAATGAGATTGATTATAAAGAGAGAGAAGAAAGGGAATGAAACACAGTACAAGGGACTCAGAAGATGTGAGGCTGAAGGTACAAGTTGCTAATTTCATGTGGAGCATGGATGGCTTCAAAGCCCACTTCTGCAACATTAGTAAGCTACCATTTTCTGTATCAAGTCAAACAATACCAAGCCAAGGCAGCTTTGTAATACAGGTGTCCTAAATACAGTTTATCTTGTGGGGGGGGCATTTTAACAGTTGAGTCTTATATTACCCAGCAAGGTAACTGATTGAACAGTGAAATAGCATTTAGAATACAAACAAACCCAGTTGTCTTTGCTTCAGGGCCGGGAGTTATTATTCAAGTATTTACTTTCTGGGTTTGCTCATCTATTGAGATTTACATAATAGAATATTGGCCTTTTCAAATATCAGACAAGAAGGCCAAGTTTCTAAAACAATTTCAGGTAATTAATTAAATGGAATTTTAAATGATCAAATAAAGGGGTAATGAAAAGTTTGAAGCAGATGAGATGAAGAAAATGCAGAGGGTAAGACACAGGGGTTTCCACATCTATTTACAGATGTTACTTTAGAGGGACTTATAGCCGAACTATTATCATTGGTTTTTAATATAATTAGTTAATATTTAGTAGGGACAGAAATACTTATGGGTATAAAAGTGATTTTTAGGAGGAAAAAGGGATGGAGACACACGGAGGGATGGAGCAGAGCGCTTCTTCCCAGAGCACGCCAGAATGGCCACACTGTTTTGGAAAGGTGGAAAAGGGTGATGCTGGTTCCCTGTTTTACCACTATGCCTGGATGGGATAGTTCTTTAACCAAAATTAAGGATTTTACTTGTGACCTAAGACAAATTAGAAAGAAAAACAGCTCAGAGCTCTGGAATTCAAATAGAGAATGCTTTCATTCCATTTTAGATCTCAAAAGATTTCCTTTCCTTCTAGATGTGATCTATTTCTCACACTGATACTTTGCTTTGGCAGTGTAAAGACAGCCTTGACCTTGAATCTCTCTTTAGCTTTCCTTTTTATTATTTATTTTTGAGATTTTAATATAATAATATCATTTCTTCCTTTCCTGTCTTTCCTCCAAACCCTCCCATATACTCCTGGATCTCTTTCTAATTCATGGTCTCTCTTTTTTTTTTAAAGTGTACTACATTCATATACGTACATAATGTATGTGTATACATACATTATTCCTAAATATAAGCTGCTCAGTCTCTATAATGATATTCATATATATGTTTTCAGGGCTGACCATTTGGTATTGGATGGTCAGTTGGGAGGTTTTTGATGGGGAAGATGTTGCTCACGCTTGCAGCTTTCTTTAGGTTCTAGTAGCTCTTTGTGTGGGATTAAGGCCTGTGAGCTTTCCCATCAGTTCTGGCATGTCATTGTCATCCCTGTCCAGCTCACATTTGGGCAGGCATATTGGTAAGAGTTTATGGTTAGTTTCTGACATTACCAGGAGTCACAATCTCAGAGCAAACTTCCCGATCCTCTGGCTCTTACAGTCTTTCTGCCTGATTAGTCCACAATGTTTCCTGAGCAAAAGGTGCAAGAGTTGTCTTACTATTCATCCTTACTTTCTTATGTGAGGTCACCACATTTGTTCCAGTCATCAAATCAGATCATGAATCCCACTTAAGTTGTGAAAAATAGGAAATCTTGAATTGTAAATGTTAAGCTTCAGAATTTACTTAGGACTCAATCTAGGAATGATTGGGATAAAAAAAATATTGGTTAAAAAATAAAAAAAAAACATTTTTCCAAATATATCATGGTCAAACCTATTAATCCTTACAATTAATATGAATATTATACTATGGAACCTTAGAAAACTATGCTCTGAAACAGATGGTGCTTTAAAAGATGGATAATATTTGTAAATAAAATACAGTAGCCTAATTCAAGTAAGTCCACATTAATTAGGGTGGCAAGCTCTGTCATTTGTATACCTGTCAGAGCACAGTCCTTGAAAGAAGCTGTGGGAGATTTCTGAGAGCTTGTGAGAAAACTCCATGTAAACAAGACAAGAGTCTGTAACTTTTGTTCCTTCCTAGCATGGGTTGTTCTTAGTCATGCTTTCCTGCCCCTCCCAGTGTGGGAGGGAGCAGTGGCTTTGCTTCAGATTACATATCATCTTTTGTTCCTCAAAACTGTTTCCAAGCACAGATTGCCAGACTATATGCAGCCTAAACTCATATGAACTTTGTTCATGACCTTGTTTAACCCTCAGAACACCCTCAGAATACAAATTGTCTGCTGCCCTAAATAAAGCTGGCTATCACATGAGACTTCACTACAATTTTAGGCTCCACACCTAGGTTCACAAAGCCAACTGGGGCGATAACATACCTCTTTACATATTAGGCCATATAGCAAGGTATTAACATGGTAATGAATAAAATACACCAGAATAATTTTTTTTAGGTTTCCCTGTATATTTCTGGCTGTCCTAGAATTAGCTCTATAGACCAGCATTGAACTCATAGAGATCTGCCTGCCTCCCAAGTACTGGGACTAACGGCATGTGCCTCCTTTACAGAATTTATGAAGTACATCAAACACCTTATTCTCCACTTAACCATGTGCAGATTTTTCCATCTCTGTACATATTGTTGGCTACAATTGTATCCCCAGAGCATAGCTACCCAATTCTACATGTGTGGACCTTAATGAAAGGGTAGAGTTATCAAAATAAATGGCTAATTCCCATTATTGAGAAAATAAATCATGCCTTAAAATTATTTATTTGCAAAGTATCTGAAATCTATATTAAACAACTGTATTTCTTAAATAGTTATGAGTTAACAAAACCTGATTTAGAGATTAAGAACTGTAAAAATACGTAGACTAGCAAAAAATTTAAAAAAAAAACCCAGACCAATAAAATGAAAATTTAATCCATACAATTAGAGATTTTGTTCTTAATCAAACAATAAGTTTTAAGTTATTTTATCCTCTGAGATTAATAAAATGCATTTTATCAAACAATTATTGCAAAGGGAATAGTCAATAAAATTCACCTAACATTTGATTATTATGCTAAAATATTTTTTTACATTAAAATTCTACAATGAAAGTATCGTTGTGGGATCTCACTTTTAGAAGATCTTTAAAACAACCATATGTGAAAGATACACAAGGACAGTGTGTGTGTGTTTGTGTGTGTGTGTGTGTGTGTGTGAGAGAGAGAGAGAGAGAGAGAGAGAGATATGTGTGTATGTATATGTATGTATATGCACATATATTACATCATATTTTAATAAAGCAAAAAGTATGTTGTCATTAATTCCCTTGATCCTGCCTTGAAGGAAAATATTCAAGTCCATTTCTTCAGAGGCTTTCAATTGCAAATATACACTGTCATTCTGTATGTGTAGCTGCTGGGAATTATGATTCACAGCTAGTATTTGGTATGATAAGCCTAGAAGACAATCCTGCTCAGGGATTAGTGTTTAATTCTTATGTCCATGTACCTCCTAAGAAAATTTAAATTATTGTTTTCCTGGGGCTCATAATTTTTGACTTCCCTTTATTGAAAAATATCTCTAAGTGCCTGCAAGGTAAAATTGGCTGAGTTGTGGCCAAAGAATAAGCTTAAAGGGAAAAGGCAGCACTAAAATCCAGGATTTGTTCATAGAGTACATGGAAAGTATGTGTAAAGAAAAAGACTAAGCATGTACTTATGCCTCCTTAAAAGGTACCCATCCCATTATATCCCATTCTATCTTCTCCAATTATGGTATTAGGTAGTGATGATCTCATAAATGCCAGGCACAGTGGCTTTTTCTAATCCATGCACTTGACACACTGCAATAACAAGAATGTGTCCAGCTTCACTTGACAACACAGAGTTCTTACTGACACTTTATCTCTCCTTAGCTTCTCAGTGTTCATCTTCTGTGACCACTTACTTCCAGTCTACAGTTTGGATCATATTCTCTCAACAGTCATTTAAATGATATAAGAGCCAAGGGCCCAACCATGATAATCTCCTTTCCCATATCATATCTGTACCCATAGTGTCAAGGCTATATATATGTACATCAGCTTTGATCAATTTACAGCACAGGATTTGCCTGTATGATGCAGGCTGCATATGAAACTAGGGCAAAGACCCCAGGTTCTCCACACATAGTGTTCCAGTGTCGTTAGTATTAAGGGAACTGTCTGGGACCAGGATGACTAAGACAGAACCCCAAGTCCACTAGATTGTGATACTGAGCAAGTCTTCCAATTAACCCCTCTATGTTTCAGTTTCCTTTTCTACAGAATAGAGGGACATATTATAATATTGATTTTGAGGCTGCTGTAGGGCAAATGAACTTAGATTGGGTCTTGGAATACAGCAAGTACTAAGTAAAGTATTATTCAATGAAGTAAATGACATTATAACAAAAGACTCTTAAAACATCTTTGTAACATGGAGATGTTCCTCAGTAATGGCACACTCAATGTCCTGGTTCAATTCCTAACACTAACAAAATTAAACAAGATACTGCTAATAATCATCTATGGATGCATGTATTTATGATGTCATATAGTGTGATGTTAAAGTGATTATCAAATCTAACATTTAATGATCCTTCCTCTCCTCTCTAAGGGTAACCTACAAGTGACATATAAGTCATATCAAGAGAGAACTAACCAAGATGAAGCTAGATGTTGGCAGGCTCTAGTCAGGCAAGGAGGAAGGGTAACTCAGGTGAGAGTCTGTAGAAGATTTGAATGGTGATCACTAATGTCCAACAGTGTCCAATCCCTCCAAATGACACAGTCAGTCTATCCTGGCCCATGATAGGCTGACAACTCAATTGGGATTTTACTATTTCAAAGAAATAAGTCTATCACAGTCTGTGTTCCTTTTAATCCATAGACTTCTCTTGACCTATTCTGTCCTGTTCCAAGACTCAGAAAAACAATGAAGATGTGAAGATGGATAGGTGATTTTAAAGGGCAACGACCACACTTTGTTCATTAAAAGCCCACTCCTCTAGTGAGCCTCTTAATAGCCCACAACTCCAGTGCGCCTCTCAATAGCCATTTCCTGAATAAAAAAAGTAAATGTCAAAGTTAATGAAACAAAAGAATTCATATTCATGTTTCTATTGCAGACTCTTTTGACTTTATTTTCATTAGAAATAACCATTTGTAGTAAGAGGTCTAGCTATTAAAAAGTAACCCCTACAAATGAACATATAGAAACATTTATTTTTGGTCACCATTTCCTACAAAACACAGTACTCCCTACATAACTACAATTACATATACTATTTGTACTATATTAGGTATTGTAAGTAATGCTAGCATGGTATAAAGTATGCGGCAGGGCTTGTATAGGTTTTGCCCCAATACTGACCCATTTTACATAAAGAGTCTGAGCAACCACACTTTCGATAGTCACGACTAGTAGTGGAAGCCATCATCATGGTTACTGTGCTGGCTTGTTTATATCAACCTGACATTGGGTACAGTAATTTTGAAATATGGAAACTCAGTTGAGAAAATTCCCTTATCAGATTGTCCTGATGCAAACCTGTTATGCATTTTTTTGATTGATGATTGATGTGGAAAATCCCAGAGTAGTGCTACCCCTGGGCTGCTCATTATAGGTTGCAGAAAAGCAGGCTAAACAAGCCAAGGGGCAAGCCAGTAAACAGCATTCTTCCCTGGCTTCTGCATCAGAGTGCTTCTGGGTTCCTATCTTGACTTCTCTGTATGATGGACAACAAACTGTAAGATGAACGTGAAACCTCTTTTTCCAAGTTGCTTTGATCAAAGTCTTTATCACAACAATAGAAACCATAATAAGAAAGCTACTAAGAAATGGTTCTACTATACCACCAAACACAGTCACACATTCTTGAAATTCCTACTAATACCTGCTGATTTCTCAACAGCCAGGAATGTCAAGAGCAATCTACTATACTGCCCTTTAATTTCTAAAATACAAAAATCTAATAAATCAAATAATCATATAAGAACCTCATTGAAGGTTTCATTGAAATAAAAAAAAAAACACCCTGCAATTGGATTTTTAATATTGACATGAAAATAATGAAAAGTCATTAATATAATGGGATGGTTTTAACAGTTTTTGGAAGGAATTACAAGATTTTTAATATCTCATCTTCTTGCCCCTTCCTCTCAAAACTGACTTAACTGTTTATTTATACAGTACCCAAAAATGCCTATAGGAAAATGCATATATATTACATGAGATGCAAATGTAACATTAGCCAGTTCAAACTCAGTTTTATCTTCTATACTAGGTTGAATTTGAGACTTTTTCTTCAGGTATGAATTCATTCCCTGTTAAATATTGGAAGCTTAAAACTTAGCTTTTTTGAAAAAGTATAAACAGAATGGTAGGAAGTTGTGTTTGGATACTAGAAAATACCAAATTTACTGTGCTGAACCCAGATATGTGTTTATTATTGTCTTATTTGGAGTGGATTTGTATTTGAGCAGTAAGTCCTTTTTGTTATTGTTTGTTTCGGGTCTAAAAGCAGAAGTCCTCTGTGGTTCTCCATCTGCTGTTTCTACAAAGACATAATGAAGAAGTCTGAGCTGATTTGAACTAGTCAAGAAGGAACCACAGGAATACAATGCTTTTAATTATTAAATGTGAGATAAGTTTCACAGGGGACAGAAGTGTTAAACAGGAGTCAACAATTGAGCTTGACTCATGAGACAATAAGTGATAATTCTGCCACATTCTTTGTCAGGGAAAGGGCTGGATAGAAGGATAAGGGACACAAGCCCACTCTTGGGCTGGGATAGTAGCATTTGTCTACTTGTCCATGGCCATGGGCTTGAGCATCATTAAAAAGGAAGGAAAGAAGGAAGGAAGGAAGGAAGGAAAGAAGGAAAGAAGGAAGTCTATACTCAATTGGTATTGATTCTTTACTATATCAATAAAACAGCCATTTTTATTACTTATTATTATCTAAATCCTTGTCACCTCAGTATCAATCAGTAGATATTTGCCAAGCAATTGCATTTTTGAACTCATTTTATTAGAGTGTTCTTCCAGTTTCCCTAAGTATCTTTGAAGCTAGTGGATGTCTCATCAACATCTTCATTGAACAACAATGGAATTCCATCTTCACACAGTATGGAATACAGAGAATGAAGCCAGCATTGCCTTTTATCTCCATAGACATAAAATCCATTATCAAGCACACTTTGTAAATTTGGATAATCTTTCTGAACAAATCATCTTTTAATAATTGATTGATTGAGTGATTCAACAACAGTAGAAAAGAGTCTCAGACAAAGGTAATTTCAAAAAGGTATGACTGAGGAACAAATACACAGGATCAAACTCTATGCTGTCTTGTTCTATCAACAAACTAAGATATATCTATACATGTATTATTGCTAAATGAAATACTGAATGTTAATCATTTTAAAAGTTACATATATAATTGGAAGGTAACTGGTGACTTAGGACAGTACTTGTTTAAAATTTATTTATGCCTATTTTAATATTTTTACATAGTCTTATATATAGGTCAACTTACAAAGGTATGAGAAAATAAAAGTATGTGAAATGTGAGAGAGGTAAGTGAAGGTGGAAATAAATGAGATAATATAGTAAGATTTACATATAAATCAGTCAATAAAGTTCAACTAGGAGGAAAAATGCTCAAACAACCTCATGAGTTCATTGTAAGATTGCAAATTTTTTTCTAGACATGTCTCCTGACCTTTATGACCTTTACTTTGTCTCCCTGAACTCCCTCTAAAGTCCTTAAAAGAAAGAAAAGACAGCACTTCAATGCCAAAGTGATGATGAGTCAAAAATGCAGGATGGACCTCAGTTGAAAAGGAGCCCAGGGACATGGACACAGGCAACTCATTTAGGGGATATGTCATAGGAGACAAGGGCCTAAGTCTTTGGCAAGAGTTTCCAGAGTCCATGCTGCTGCAGTTTATAGAAACTTCTGGTAGACTTCTGTGGATTGCTAAATCTGTGGTGGGTTATAACAGCAATAAGAAACAATTTTAATTGGAATGAAAACCTCTCCATAAATAGGAACATAAACTGAAATCTCAAGACACATTTTTATAGATTGATGATAAAGGGGAAGACCAATAAAATAAAAATTTTGGAGCAAAGTACTAGAGCAAAAACATAAGATTTATATGATTACAAAAAATTTTAAAATAAAGATATTTCAAAACTTAAAAAAAGAAGTAAGTACACAGACTAAAAGATAAGAAATTATAAATAGGCACAGGCAAACAGTATCATGTGCCAATCACAAAGAGCCAATTTGAATTATGGAAATGAAATATAAATTGTCACTGAAATAAAACCTAATGGGTTGAATGAATAAATTTCTAACTTACTTTACTAGAAGAAAGAATTGGCCAATTTCCACTAAACAAGTATGTGGGTGCATGGCTGCCATCCTAGCACATAGGAGGTAAAGGCAGGTGAATTAAGACAATTCCAAATCAAGACAGTGCATATAGCAAGGCTCTGTTAAAAATCTAAAAATGTGTTGTGGGGGAGAGCTAGAGACAGAGGGAGGGAGGGAGAGAGGAAGGGAGGAAGGGAGGAGAGAGAGAATATGAATTGGAATTATGCTGTGATGCTTAGTTTGTCAACTTGACTGAACTAAGGAATTCCTAGACAGCAGAGAACAGGTGAAAGACTGCTTTTGGATGTGCTTGTGTGTTTTGAAAGTAGACTAGCATGGGAATATGTGGACAATACAGAAAAGGCCACACTCAAGTGGACAACAGCTAAAATGCCAGAAGGAACAAGTGGGTTAAAAAATGAGGTAAGATGTTGCTGCTGTTTTCCTCCTCTCGTCCTTCCTCCTCTTCCTCCTTGTCTTCTGCCCTCTTCCTTCTCAGGTATTTGTTTTTCTTCTATCCTCAGACATCAGAACCTCAGGCTCCTCAAGCATTCAACACAGACTTGCATTAGCAACATTTTCAAGCCAGAGGTATCTTAATGAAAATTATACCATTAGCTCCTTTGGCTATGAGGATTTCAATAGACTGAGCCAGGCTAGTCAGCATCCTAGGGCTTCCCTTCACCTTTCAGATACCTACATAAGAGTTATTATTCTCTATAAATTGTTGAGTCAATTCTCCCAATCAATTTTTTTAATATGCCTAACTATATCTTCATATATATATAAATCCATATCTACTGATTCTGTCTCTCTACATAATTGCAACTAATACAACACCAGAAAGATAATTAAATAAAAGAAACTAAGAGGCTCCAACATAGTTCGTGAGCTAAGAAAAGATCTGTGGGAAAGAATACATATGAGGACCAGGTAGAAAAAAATGTAAATATATCTATAGAGTCATCACAAAGCAATAGGAATATAACAAGAGAAAGGAAGAGAGGGTGGGAGGAAGGAAAGAAGAAAGAAACGGAGGAAGAAAAGAAGGAAGAAAGGAATAAAAAGTTAATGTGAACAATCACAAAGAACAGTAGAAGGGCATTTGGACTGGATATAGATTTCTAACCAGCAACAGATTATGGAAGAATGTTGTTAAATATTTCCTCAAACTATAAAGTACAGACTTCTACAGTATTTTATCTATGACAAAAGAATGAAATGGATCAAGAATAAATATAATTACTGTAACCTAATGAAGCTTAGTCACCAGGGCCTCTCCTCATCACTAATATCTACAACACTGAGGGTAGCTAAGGGCCAGCATAGTCCACGCGGACTGAGAGTACAGCCAATAGACATTTCTGGTAATCTGCCTACAGAAAGCTAAAATCAAAGAACCCATATCTCTAAGGCTCCCATCATCTTCAGTCTTATCTCCCATTCTGGGATAATAAACAATGCCAATCCTTTCCTAAAAGAGATTATTAAAATTGTTTAAGCTGCAGGCTTTGTAATTTTGTTAGTTTTCACTTTAGCAAAAAAGACAAGTCAATCCAGTAAAGAGAGTGAGAAGATATAATATTAACCATAGATTCTGACAAATGTTTGGTGAAGCTTATCTGAATATAAAAAGTATAAAAATTACTAAATATTGCATGAAGGTGTGTTGATATTAACACCGAATCATTCAGAGACACTAACAGCTTCATCAGCAAGAAGATATCAGATGCAGAAAATCACTGGTCTGAGAAATCTCAGTTAATAGTTGATGTGGCAAAAATCCGATACATACTTAGATGGGGAGGCCATTAATTGAATCTTTTGTAATTCAGCAGTAATGGAGAACTGTTCCCTTTCTAATAAGATTATTGGCTCTGCACACTCTTTCTTAGGCTTAGTGATAGAAAGCTCCAGAGCAAGGCTCAGCATCAGAAGCTGAGAGTGCCTCCTAAGTCCTGCACAAGGCAAGGCATGATCCTTCAGTACTTCTACAAGCTACAGGAACTAGAGTTGATGCTACTGCAAAGGAGCCCACTAGGTGAATGGAAGCCATATTGAAATCAGCCTAATTCTTTAGACAATTCATTTCATTTGCATATTAACGAGTACCCAGAATATGTATTCAAACCAAGCAAGAAAAAAAATAGCCATATGTTACAAATGTTGTGACTCTAGTTAACTATCATGATGACTTTAAAGCAGGATTATGAAGGTAGTACACAGTTTGGCCCCAGGACAAGAAAGAAATACATCAAATCCAATTTCAAATAGAACAGCAAGAGAGCAAGTGTTCACTCCTGAATAAGTTACTTTTCCAAGTAGCATCATCAAAAGAAAAATAAAATAGGAATTTGGCACCATGCCCTTGCATTTGTCATAGTATGCTGCGAGTTCCTTGAGGTCAGAGATATATCTTATTCCTAAATTATATTCCCCAAACATACTCCAGCATAGTGTTAGTAACATGTGCAAATAATAAAGGTTTGGAATCTCTGAATAGGATGGTAAAGGGCGGTATGGTTGCTGATTATAGTATATTCAACTGAAGACTACATTTACAACACACAGATGTTTCCTAGGCTGGTTCTAGGGAGGATCTATATAAACTTGGAATGTCTATAAACACAAAACAGTGGTACTTCACAAAAATGGCATGTACATAAGAGAGATTGTAAAAACAACTTGAACTGAATGTTTTTTGCCAACTGGCCATAAGAAGAAGAAGAAGAAGAAGAAGAAGAAGAAGAAGAAGAAGAAGAAGAAGAAGAAGAAGAAGTAGTAAGCCAACAAACAGTCATTTTCTGCAATCTACCTCAGTAGATAAGTCATAATACTTGTTCAATGGCATGTTTAAGCAGTAAATTCAGTCAGAAACCCACATGTTTGAAATTACTGAGTGAAAGACCAATAACAAACTAAGTGTATGGCCAGATTTATTAAAGCATGCATTTTAAAAGAATGGTTCCAGCACCTGAGTCTCTCTGAGACACTATTTAGCAATCTTAGGTACATAGTAACATCATCTAGGAATGGTACCTGAGACCCTCTTAACAGCTACAATTTGACTGCCAAGAGGTGGGATACAGGTATTTTCAAGAGATTTTCAGTTGATTTTTAAATTGTTGATTCTTCCGGCTCTATATACTGAATTGCCTAGGAGTCCTCTGAAAAATTCCAGGCTTTATCCTCCAGACAACCGAGTCACTTCTCTGGGAGTGAAGCTCAGGAATGAGCACCTCTTGAACCTTCCTAAGAGAATACTGAGTGCAGACAAGTAGGGAAGCTCCACTATTAAGAAGCTGAGTCCCAATGAACTTTTGTAGATACCTAACTACTGAATTGTTCATTCATCAGGACCACTGCCCTTCTGATACCTCCAACCTGAGAAATGATAACATGAAAGACTGAAGAACAAAGAAGCTGAAAAAGCCCCTCCCCAGGAGTCAAAGAGAAGAATCTTTTATGAACCTTCAAAAAAAGAAGACAGAAAATAGCCTTTGTATGAAGATTTATTTTGTTTCTGGGAAGTGATGCTTTGTGTGATACAGATACATTTAGTACTTTATTATATCTTATATGTGAGTAACATTCATTCAATCTGAAAAGTTGATTATGACTGATACTTCACTTGTTTCCATGTGGTATTTTTTGCTATTTCAAAGTCAGTGTTTATGCAGAAAAGAGATAAAGGAGCCACAAGGATAAGGCAGCCCATAGCAGAGAGGCTGACAGAAGGAAAGAGGGACCGAAGCACAAGGTTGACTCTACAGGTTGTCTGCTGATTTCACTTTCAACAGTGAAGTAGTGTGGACAAGAAAATAACATTTTAAAGCCTATGCCATAATGCTACACAAGACCTAGATGTGTGTGATCACTAATAAAAAATATCTAAGAAGCAGAAAATTCTGCTCCATGAAGACTACAAAAAGACAAGTGTTATGTACCAACAAAGTAAAATAATCCATATTTCATAAACATCTCTCCTGTATAAAATATTGTCCTCAGAAGAGGGACTGACATATGCAAATACTACTTCCAGGTTGAAATTCAAAAAATATGTCTTTCATGTGGCTGTAGAGGTGTTAAACTATCATGTCCTAACTTTAAATAAACACCATTGTGCCAGGCAGCCAAATTCTCCAAAGCATGTTTCACAACTGTTAAAGAATCAACTCTGTTTAAGGCTGATTTACATGATACTTTTAAAGTGTGAATGGATATTAAGACTTTAGTCCAGTTAAATGACATTTTTATCCCTTTAAAAGTCTTGATAATTAATCACTCTTTATAAGGAGATTGATCATTCCTTTGGAATATCTAAAAAGAATGTGACAACAGAGCATTAAGGTCTCATTTGTCCAGTTCTTTTGAAGTCCTCAAGTCTGTGAATAACAACAACAAAGCGTTTGTCAAGAACTAAAGGAAAAATGAAAGGGAAAAGCTGAAGTAACGTTAGACCACCACTGTAGAACTTAAAAGGAAGTAGTGAAGAAGCAATGCTGTAGTTCAGTGCACAGTCTGAGCACACACAGGAACTAAAGCAGACGCTGTGGAACTGGCCACTTAGGGAAGCATCCTGATGGACGTGCATCCATGGGAAGGATGTCACCAAAGCAACATGACTGATAGCAGCACAGTCTAGAGATATACACACGTGATATGACCTGAGATGATTTACAAGTCTTCCTTCTCTCTGGGACTCGTGTGAGGAAGACTGCTTACCCTGCAGACACATGTGGGTAGGGATAAGGAAAGGAGGAAGAGACAAAAGAAAAAAAAATGTAACATTCACATAATTATAATAATATAATTTTAATAGAATTCCTGAAGTAAGGCCATTGTTCTTCAACAGATGACCTTCTTGGAATAAACATATAATAAGCATTCAAAGAGTATATACGGAGTAAACCTAGATAACTTCTTCAGAGCCCTCCTACCGTGTGTGTGTGTGTGTGTGTGTGTGTGTGTGTGTGTGTGTGTATACACACATGTATGTGTAGGTCAGAAAGTGACACTGGGTACTATTTTCAACCATTCTCTAATGTGTTTTCTATTTCTATTTTTAAAAAATGTATTTTAAATTTATTCTTTGAGCATTTCATACATCAGTATAATGTATTTTGATCATATATACCTTCAGCTTCATACTCCAGCTGCTCATTTTATGTCCCTATTGTTTTAAAAATTAATAACCCATTGAGTCTAATAGTGCTAGCCATGTGCACATGAGTAGAACGCCACCCACATTCCTGAAGAAAAGTAATTCTACCCCATCTGCCTTCCACCAGCACCAGCTCCTCAGCTCAGTCAGCGCTGGGCTTCTGAACTCCTCCTCCCATCCACTAAAATGTTGACTCTGTGGGTGTGGTGAGGCAGTCAAACCAGATGCTGTGATCCCGTGAGTGTGACAGCCCTACCAAGTCCAGGAGACACTATTGAACAGCAACTCTCTCCATCCTCTGGGGCTTTTACAATCTTCCTCTGTCTTAAACATTCTTACCTATATTCTCATAAAGTATTTCAGATCTTAACCCTCATGAGATCCCATTTTGTAATGGATAGTTGTAAAAATAGATACTGACAACTTATCCAAGTACAGAGAATAAGTGACTGCAGAATGCTCAGGCCTAAATATGACATCTGCATTTCTATTTTATTGCTATTATTATTACTATTATTATTATTATTTTGTGTTTTTTTGAGACAGTATTTCTCTGTGTAGCCCTGGCTGTCCTAGAACTCACTTTGTAGACCAAGCTATCCTCAAACCCGAATTCTACTACCTCTGCCTCCAGAACTAAAAGTGTGTGCCACCACGGCCTGGCATCCCTATTTTATTTTTTGAGATAGGTTCTGTGTCATCAAACCTGGAACTCACCTGCAGCTCACTAATTCAGATAGATCCTGGCCAGCATGTCCCCAGGATCCCTCTGACCCAGTTCTGAGATTACAGGAGTGCCTGGCTACACAAAGGTTTTTCTGAGGGCTCTGGGAAATTGAATGCAGGCCTTCATGATTACTTACTAAGGATTTTAATGACTGGGGCTTCTCATCAGCCCTAAAAATCCTCTTCTATTTCCTCCCAAAGTTATCATTGAACAATGCTAAAATGCTACTTAGAAAAAGAACTGTATAGCTAATTCCCTAGATCTCAAGATGTAACACTATCCCACTTGAAACTTCAGGGGACAGTGTTAAAGTGAGGTCAATTTTAAAACACACATATAGAAAGGGGGGACATCACATAGATGCACAGATACACTCATCTTGTTGCCTTTATAACATTATCTTTATTCTTTAGGCACAGTCATTTTATATAGTCTAGTTTAAAATGGGAACCATTTTCAGCCTTATCTGGCAGGTTGCCAGTCTTTTTAAAGAAACCTTAAAAGAAATGTGAATTACCTGTTTGGTATATATTTCTAGACTATTTTAGTAACTTATGTTTAAGTTTTGCGGGTGACTCAGTGCTGGTCCTAATTACTAACAACTGATGCCAGCCTAAAAAATGGCTTGGGGTTCAGCCCCATTTTCTGTTGGAGATGTATGCTATCTTTTCAAAGACATTTTTTAATGTCCACAAGAAATCTATGTTTTCCAGAATATACATCTAAAGGAAGTTAGAACTGGGCCATTTGGAAAACAGGAGAAACATTCCAGTTATTTTGATCACCTGGCTCTTGTCAGAAAATAACTTTGGTAAAAACTGAGTGAGCTGATGACCTAAAGAAAGATTAATAAATGAAAAACTGACCTAAAAGTAACTGAAGAAAAAAGAAACATTCACCCCACCATATCCTGCCACAGGAGGGCATGAAATAGACCTTTTAAAACACTCTTTTGTACATCCCCCTGTGTAAAAAACAGGCTCATACGTGACTGTGACTTGCTTAGTTCTATACTGTCAGCATTTTCCCTAAACCACACTTTGTTTTCCTTTTATGAAAAAAAAAATGTTTTATTTTTGTAGCCATTGGGAATTTACCCTGGAGAGCCCAGGAAAGTCTCCAGAGAATTCAGTAAATGCTTTTAGCGACTAGGACACAGGACAGATACAGACTGACCAGGCTCTGTGCTGAGCCTCTCAGAGTCACATCTATTTTTTTTATAGTCACATCAGAAAATGCTTCTAAAGTGTTCTGAAGTTCTCTAATAAAAATGCTGTATAAATACCAGGCTGTTTATATTAGAATATAAATCCTCAGAGAATCAATGTAACTTGAAAATCTCTTGGGGAAAAATATTCAGCAATGTCTTTTAGAATGCAAGTTTTCTAAAATGTTCAGAAGAGAGGATTCACTTTAACCATAGGTTGGAACAATAACAACTGTTCCAAGCATTTACATACTGACGAATCTTATTTAAAATATTATGTTGTACCATGAACTAAAAATCGTGATTGGTTGCATCCTATTTGCCTGTGTGTGAGGAGAGCCACCAAGAGCAGCAGTGAGTTCCAGGAACATCATCATGGCCTGCAGAGGAGGACTTGGGGTTGTCTAGTCTTTCTCCTTCCCCTCTGGACCTGCAGGTGCCTCTCTAGTTCTACACTCTAAAGTCAACCAGCTTCTGTGTTTTCTCATTCCACACTTTTCATCTCCTAACAGGTTCTGTTTTCTTCTACCAACATGAAGATCACAGATACTTAGACCTACTTCTATCACAGTACAGACAATCAGACACAATTGGAAAGTAATTGCAAGAACCAAATCACAGGCAGAAACTCAGTTGAGTAACATCCAACAGCATCTTAATAAACAAGTGTTACTGTGTGGTGTTAATTCTGCAAGTTTCAACAAGAGAAAACAGTATCAGGTTACAGAAGAATAAAATCTTAAACTGCCAAACAAATTAATCATTTTATATTACAATGAATATTAATCAAGGCCCTTATGCTAGTGAGGTATAGTAATCTAGAAAGAGCAACTCATTTTCAGAAAGAAATTAGATTTACATGAATCTTCAGTAAGAGAAAAATCAGTGATGTGGTTATTTGCAGTAAAGTGGGGTAAATGGGTCACCAGGGAGCACAGTCAATCGGTTCACTAAATTCCCTAAAACCACCATCATCTTGAGAGAGCATACTTTTAAGACAGAATTTAAAAATATTCCTACTTGATATAGCTTAATATTGAGAAATTTAAAAATTCATCTATATATCACTCTTCAAAGAGCATGCCTTAGAGATGAAGAATTTTGAATCGTTTCTGTTGTTTTGACTTTTTGAATGTCCTTTTCTCTCTTTCAGCTATTTTTTAACCAGAATAAGAGCTTTCTTGTCTTGAAGACATTTAAAAATACTTCATTTCGAAGAAACTATCAAAGGGACATCAACTGGCACATATGCTTGGCATCAGGGCACACCAAATGGCCCAATTAAACCATTTACAGTCTTTGCAAGACACAATTTAAATGTACCCGAGAAATGTCAACTAGTTTCTCATGCAAAATTATCTTTACCAATGAGCTATGCCTTAGGATCTGAGCACATAAATCCCAGGAGAAATCCCATTTGTGTCAGACACACACTGGAGGCTGATACTCAACATCAGAAGAGGAGGCCTTGGCCAGCTGAATTCAAACACCAGATGCATTTCTGGAAACGTGTATGGAGGGCGAATCTCACCCTCTACCCCAAGTCCCAAAGGTGGGATGTGATTCACCCACACCATCCTCTAAAGTGAACCACAGAAAAAATCCTCCAAGCCTTTTCATCTCTCTATAGCCAAAGTCTTTAACAGTTCTTAGTGTGAGATATTTGAAAAACAAAGAGATAGTATTGTTAGTACCTAACAGATTCAACAGGTTATAGCTTCCTCACTAGAATAAATATGGCAACAAATAAACAGGCAACAAACTTATGGTAGCTCAAAAATGAAGCAATTGGCACAGGTCCTATCCAGCTCTGTCTCTTTAATAATGGACTTAGCATGTCTTAGAAAGGGTAGGCTTGAATACATATGTGCAAGATGCCCGTGCCTCCTAAGGTGAGAAGGCAAGATCTCACCAGCTGTGGATACTGTTCTCTTCAAAAGCTGTTCATGATGATAAAATAACTATCAAGGATCCCTTCCCTGACTTGTTCACCAGCCTTTGCCTGAGCTGTTTTGAAGTCCCTTTGTGCTGGCTAACAATTTCAAGCTGTTTTGACTATTGCTTGATTTTACAAATGTCTTGCCTGCTTTCTTTCCTTCTTCTTTTTAAAATTAATTGTTTTTTATTTTATATGCATTGCTGTTTTGCCTGCATGTAGGTCTGTGTGAGTTGTCGGATCTTGGAGTTACAAACAATCATTAGATACAATGTGAGTGCTGGAAACAAAACCTGGGTCCTCATAACTTCTGAGCCATCTCGCCGGCCCCATCACCTGCTTTCTTAGAATGGCCCCTTCCACTGTATTTCTTTGTCACTGTATAAAATCAATGTAGCACATTGCTTAAAATGTGCATAAGGGCTGACTAAAAAAATACATAGAGCGTCTGTTTTAGTCTTTAAAAGACAAAATGGGCTGAGGGATGAGAGAATCAAGAACATGAGCCTGAAAAGAAGTGTATTTAAACACATCTTCCTGAAACTGAGGACAGTGATAGAGTAGAAGCTAGTATATGCTAATACCAGAAATTCATTGTGTTGATGACTATGTAGCAATAATGAACTTAAAAGCAGAAGGCTACCAGTTTTAAGATTAACATATTTAAATGAACATATTTAATAAAATTAGAAAATGGAATTGTTTGATTATTCATGTACCATTTTATCAAAGAGAATCATCAATAATCTATGTCATTTCACATGATATTTCATACTAAAATGTAATATATTTTTAAATGAGCAAAATAGTCTATACCTTTAACCTGTTCACTTAAGAGATATAGTTGGGTCCATCTCTGTGAGTCAAGATGAGCCTGGACTATATAGTAAGTTCCAGGCTAGTCAGAGCTTCTTAGTGAAAAGAAAGAAAAACTGTATTTTAAAACAAGCTACTTTATTTAAACAACTAACATATATTTGCATTCTACCTATTTAGCATGGTATATCATTTGCCAGAATATCATTAATGAAAATCCTCTGATAAAGATAAAGCAAATATATTACTCAGACAAAATTAGATTAAATGCTGCATAGATGACATTCTGTCAACCATGTAAAACTGGGCACTGGTATCAGTACATTTACTCAGTGATATCTCCTTCTGGCCTATGAACCTGAAACTGAGATGAATCCAGAGACATAAATGCAGAGGAAATTGAAGTCTTCATAGTTGTTTTCCATATTTAGGAAAAGGAAATGTATAGGGTTAAGTCCTTTTAAAATACTAATATAATCAGCTTCATTGCCATCAATCTAAATAGATATAAATTTCAGATACTTAAAATGCTTGCTGAAAGCCATTTTATGGTATCTGAAACCCAAAATCTACTCAAAAGATACCAAGCTGGACATCAGTTCCAGATTAATTGGAATTCTTTCATCTGTGTGTTAAGAGATAAGATTCGGCATTTTAGTAACATTGCTTTTTGTGTTTGTAAAGGCCACAGCACTTTGGCTTTCAGTGATGACTAATTTAAAATACTCTCCCCTGAAACTCTGTTCTCCTCTGCCTTTCCTTACATGTGACCCATAACATAGGGCTTTTCCCTCACTGAAGGTCACATCTTCCCTGATGTGGACATAGCCATCTAACCTTCCTGTTCCTGCAGAGATGGGAGGTGTCTTTGAGCTCTTCACTCCCTAGAAGTTAGCACTAAGCAAAACAACAGCTTTTTGAATTATGATTCTTATTCATTGTTTCACCAAAAGCAAAACTCTCTTACTTGACTTACAGAACAGAAATATAAAATAGTTAATACAGAAAGCAAAGGATAGTGAGGTGTATCTACAAGTCCAGCACTTGGGAGGATCAGGAGTTCAATGATGCTAGTAAGTTTGATGTCAGCTGGGGCTACATGAGATTGCTTCAAAATGAAAATAAACAAGAGTGAATAGTGAAAAGAATATCGTTTCTTGGCTAATATAACATGGAAATTTCTTGTAAAAAAGTTTTAACATTTAACATCTCTAGGAAGCTAATATACATATGACAAGAAGCCACATAAATGAGGACTTTGATCAAAATTTTCAGTAAAATAAGTACTGCCTGTTACTCCATTTGTGAATGTAACCTTTGTAATCCTGAACTGCAGACTGAACTTGAGGTCAAAGGCCTACCCAATGAAATGCCCATTTGCTCCTTTGGATCTGATCAAATGTCACTTCCATCCACTAAGACAAAACTAATCAACTGCTGAGACATTTTCTCCCATCACCTCGACTCATGGGTATTATACAGTGTTCTTATCCATGAAGAATTTTTCAGTTTTATGCATAGTTATGTATATATACACATGGATATAGGTATTTCTACATGTGTAAGTCACTACAGTATGAATTCAAAATGACAGATAACTCAAATTTTTCTGTATAGGTTCTTCAGCAGATTTTTTTCAAAATCAAAAAATCCAAGGTAACTAACATATCTGTTTGACAAGAGATAGAGTCTAATCAAGTAAAACATGTTATGCCCTAAATATTTATAAACACTTGAATTTGTCTTCTCTTGTTGCTCCAATGCGGGGTTAATAAAGATGTAGGCTCAATGAAAGGATGAGGCCAAGTTCCTCCTAACTCAGATTGCCATTCCAGTCAGACAACCTTGCTATTATGAGTTCAAATGGAAGACAGTTAGTAAATACACCTTCCAAAATGTCACACAGGACTATACTAAAGTCATTTTAAGATTATGATGACATAATGCTACAACAAAATTATAAGATAATTATTTCTGAAATGTCGTGGGTAGTCTGTCTAAAATAATTCAAACTTCATATTTAAAAAGTCCAATAATACTTATGGGGCAAAGCAGATTCAAGCAAGAGTCCTTGGTATTTATAAGACACAGGTTGCTATAGCTAAGTATGCCCCTAAACATGTGTACAGTGGAATCTCACTTCCTCAGGGTGGTTGTGCTGGGATGTGGGGCACAATGGGAGTTGTATGAGCCGAGAGCAGCATGGCAGAAACGAGCTTTTATTTATGAAGGAAGGATTTATGTAGAACTGAGTACTTTTGCTTCCGCCCTTGTCCCTTCTGCTTTGCACCATGCTCTGAGGCAACATGGCACCCCTCACCAGAACATAAAAGGACATGCATAACACACTCTTGAACCTGATGACCTCCAAACAAAGTCACCAAAATAAGCCTCGGGCTATTAGATTACGGCAAAAGAAGATGGGCCAGGACAAGGCGTTGCTCTAAATGTAAATAGGAGATGAAATCACATCTTTTTTTTTTTTTTTTTTTTAAGGGAGATCTTCATTATATAGCTTTTAAAATAGATTATAAAGTTATGGAAATGAGAAAAGTGAGATAAAACACTGAATGTGCACAATTCATTTTGTCATACGATGGTCTTGCCCACCTTTCTGAACTATGAAGCTCAAAGAAGCCACAATTATTTCAGCACATAGAAACCTAAGAAGAGTAATCTGGAGTACTGGAACTTTCTCTGCAGTCTTTGCTTATTTATTGTGAAATAATCCACCACTTGCCAACTCAGCCATTCAACCACACTTCTACTTTTAAGAAAAGTACATCCTGGGGCTGTGGGTATACCTCGATCACTTGT